>PVKE010014789.1:0-34417 GCA_004027555.1 Craseonycteris thonglongyai
AGAGAGAGAGAGAGAGAGAGAGAGAGAGAGAGAGAGAGAGAGAGAGAGAGAAAGAGAGAGAACGAGAGAGAACGAGAACTGAACTGGGGGAGCTCCCAGTTCAGCATATGGTTCCTTACGGCCGGCCGGTGCCGGGATTTGATCCTCAGTCCTCGGCGCTGCAAAGTGAGCACTTAACCCACTGATCCATCCGGCTTCCCCCGATTTTGATTTTTTTTTTTTTTTTTTAAGTACACAAAGAATTGACTAGAAGAAAATGTACCAAATTGTGATTCTCCTTGACTGCTGGGATTACCAATGATTTAATTGCCTTCTTTATAGTTTCTGTATTCTCGAAATTCTCTAAAATGAGCAAATATCACTTTTACCATCTGAAAAACAACAAAAAAAAATATTGCTTGATTTGCAACATTTATTTTTTTCACCTTTTGAGTGAAATAAGGTATTTTAACAAACATGTTTTTGTCTGCTACCTAAACTTTTATTCAGGATGGTAACTTTTGCGACTGAGTCCAAGTTGTTCCAAGGCTTGTGCCTGCAAGGGCGCAAGCACAGAGAACACACAGATGCTGAGTGAGAGTTCAGTTTATGGAGACCTTCCGGGGACAGCCTCCGGGGGCGGCCGGCCAGAAGGGTAGTGATGCTCCCGCAGGCGCAGAAGCAGCCAGGTCACATAGGTGAGGCAGAACAAAGAGCATTCCACGGGAGAAATCATCCAGCAGGCCCTGCAGGCCCGCCCCCACGCACAAGGCGTCCCAAAGCCGGGAGACCTTGACTGTCATCCAAACAGCTTACAGGACTGGCTGGCTGATAGCAACGTTCCCATGGAGCCAGGAGACCTTACCTGCCTGCTAGCGCATCTGCCTGCGGGCCAGGTCACTACAGTAACTTATATTAAAGATTAGAAGATGCTTTTATATTTATTTAAAGCTCTTCAATTTTTATTTAAACATTGAGGGATAATGTTTAGTTTTCTAAAAATCGAAATAAGGTGATAACCCATGAAGTTAGTCAGCATCTTTTTTATGCACACTACCTGCTTTTAGCTGACTTACTCTGAATGAACTTTATTTTTGTTGTTTACGTTCATTTTGCCTTTTAAAGGAGTCTAAGATTGTACCATAATTAGGCACAAGCGCCACCCTGTGTTTATTTCAGAAAATGCTAGTCAATGCATATTGAAAACCAATGTAGTGTATTTTCTTCCCAGTTTTTCGAATAGCTTCATTACTCCTAGGACGTTCTCTGTGCCAGCAGCATCAGTGTCACCTGAGAGCTAGTTAAAAATGAAGACTTTCGGGCTTCACCAAAGATCTACTGAGTCAGAATCTTTACTTTCATTGGTAATTTGTGTGTAATAAAGTTTTAGAAACACTGCTGTTACAGACACCTTTTGTGTGTGTGTATGTAAAAATTTTATTTTATTGTTAGAGAGAGAAGGGGAGGGCCCAGAGCAGTCTCCATAGTAGTACATCATCAGTTTTGACATAGTTTCATTCCACACAGGTGGATGTGGGGTTGTGTGGGGCAGGAGCCAAACTGGGGGACTTCCACATGAGAGGCACACCCCAGTTCAGCATATGGGATTGCACAGGCCAGGACCGGACTCGATCCCCAGACCTCCTGGTTGTAAAGCAAGTGCTCAACCTGTTGAGCTATCCCAGCATCCACAGACACCTTTTTTTTTTTTTTAATATTATTATATTTTATTGTTAAATTTAATGGGGTGACATTGGTTGGTAACAATCAGACAGTTTCCCAATGGACGACTCCACATCACATCACCCATGCATCGCATTATGTGCCCAGCTCCCAGAATCAGGTCCCTCTCCAACCCCATATATCTGGTGCCCACTCCCCCCTCCCCCCTCCTCCCTTCTCTCCAGGTAAACACCAAACCATTGAGTGTGTCCATAATGCTGGTGCCCTCTCCCACCTGCCCTCCCTCTCTCCCTCCCCCCTCCTCCCCTTCCCTCAGGCAATCACCAAGTTATTGGGTGTGTCCATAGGTCTTTGTGACACAGACACCTTTTTAAAGCCACTAATCTCAGAGAACTGTAGCTCAAAAATAGGAATTGTTTTCTCCCACTATTATAAATGTAGTAGAATACTCACTCGTAATGAATATAAGGGATTAGTATCTAACCCACTAATTTAGGGGTGTGAAGTTGAATTTGTAAGTGGACATAATTTAAAGCCCCATTTTCTGAGGGGCTAGGTGGGAACTGAATCTCAGTAAATTCAGGATCTCTCCTTGCTTTTCTCTGCTGTAAAGATTTTTTTTTTTAAAGATTTTATTGTTTTTGACAGAGTCAGAGAGAGACAGAGAGAAGGGGGAGGACCCAGAGCAGTCTCCATAGTTGTATTGTCATCAGTTTTCAACATAGTTTCGTTCCACACAGGTGGGCAGGGGCAGTGCAGGGCAAGAACTGGGCTGGGGGCCTCCTGCATGGGAGGCACACCCCCTCAAGCCAAGGGCTGAACCCTGGGGTGAGAACCGAACTGGGGGCCTCCCACATGGGAAGCACACCTCAGTTCTCTGCTGTAAAGCTTTTTTTTTAATATATATATTTTTTATTTATTTTTATTTTTGACAGAGAGAGGGAGAGAGACAGAGACAGAGAGAGAACTGAACTGGGGGAGCTCCCAGCTCAGCACATGGTTCCGCACGGGCCAGGGCCGGGATTCGATCCTTGGTCCCCAGGGCTGCAAAGTGAGCACTTAACCCACTGAGCCATCCCAGCTTCCCCATCTGCTGTAAAGTTTTAAGTTCCCTTCATGTCTAAAAGTTTGTGGGAAGGCGAGCATATGATCTTCCATAGGCCAACCAACCTAGGGACATTTGGTAAAATGTCAAGTAACCTATCTAATCCTTTGGTGTAAATCTATGTAGCTTACTATTAGATCATATTCATTCTTTTTTTTTTTTTAAAGACTTATTTTTATTGTTTTTGACAGAGAGAGAGATACAGAAACAGGGATAGAGAGAAGGGGGAGGGCCCAGGACAGTCTCCATAGTTGCACATCGTTGGTTTTTCCACATAGTTTCATTCCACAAGTAGGCTGGGGGCTGCACAGGGCAGGAACTGGGCCGGGGTCTCAGCCCAGTGAGAACTGAACTGGAGGCACTTCCCAGTTCAGCATATGGGTCTGCACCGGCAGGGGCTGGGATTCAATCCTTGGTCCCTGGGGCTGCAAAGCGAGCACTTAACCCACTGAGCCATCCCAGCTTCCCCCATCATTCATAATGTTGAGGCTACTTCAGGTCTGGCACCTCCCTTACTACTTCATTCTGCTATTTCTATGTTATGTCAGCCTCCAGGGAAATCTTTGGTGCTAAGACCTCTATAACATTTACCCAAGGAGCATTGATCATTCTGCTGCTCTTGCATCACATGAGACCCTGGGAAACTAACTGTACAGGGCTTATGTAAGGTCCTTTCTCATAGACATTGCTCACACCATATCTTCCCAGGGATCTTGCTGACTTCCGGGGTTCTACCTGGGAAGCCAAATTAGGGCCCTTCTCCTTTTAGATCTCCAGATACTTATGTCTTACGGCTCTGTGATTTTCCTTTAAATTAAACCACAGGTGCAGAGGAAGGTAGAGCCTCTTTATAGGAACTTACCAGGTCTTGGAGCTCTCCATCCTGACTCCCTTCCTCACAACCTGAGGCATTAAAGTTCAGATTTTTGAAAGCCAAAGGCTGTTTTTTCTTTTGTAACATCTGTAGGCCCATATTGTAGCTGCCTGAATAGGGAAGGACCATGGGCTATAGAAATGCAAGGAGACGAGCTTATATTTCAAAATCCCACGCCATGTGAATAGGATACAAGGAATTATATTCTATAATGATTATAACATTACATTATTATATTATCAGCATGACTAGAACACACAATCATATTATGCGTTCTCATAGAACAAGAAGGCTGGAAGTGTGAAATGAGATCCTATGTTGAGAACATTATAGTCCCTGGAGGCAAACTACAAAATAATTAGAGCACAATAGCAAGAGATTGACAAGAGTAAAATAGGTTTACAAGCAATAATATAACTCCCCTATTTGGGACTATTTGGGGCAATTATAGCATTAAAGGACTAGTTTGAAGAGTCCACCCCTCAATTGGTGGTTCTCAAAATTTGGCACCATCAGAAACACATAGGGAACTGTCAAAATGTGTCTGGGCCCCATGCACAGAGTTCTGTTTCAGTAGGTCTGAGGTAGGCCTTAGAATTAGCATTTCTAACAAGTTCTGAGTATGCTAATGCTCCTGGTCATGAACCACACTTTGAGAATCACTGCTCTAAGTGTCAGTATTCTCTATGTATTTGCAGATTTAATTCTACAAACTCACTATAAAATCTCCATTTAGTAGCCCTTCCTGATATCCCTTATCTTCTCACTTGCAGCCCCACCCACTATCATTAGCATGTCCCTTGACTACTAAGGTGACCAGATTTTAACATTGGTAAATCGGGACACCATTGACCAGGGGTGGGGGGGGAGGGGATTCTTGATTAAAAATTTGGTCTATCTCCTGCTGTTCCCTAGCTTGTCGTGCATTCTTTCCAAAAATCGGGACTTTTTTAAAACACTGCGGGACGCGGAACAAATTGTTAAAAATCGGGACTGTCCCGCCAAAAGCGGGACGTCTGGTCACCCTATACTAGTCCCAACCTCCTTTCCAAAAATGACATAAGTGAAATCTGTATTCCTGATAGTCCCTCTATGTATTTCTTTAAAGCTTTGAAACACACTCATCACTGTTTCCCCTCCACACTGCTCTCTGTTCCTCCCAGTGAACTACATGCAAACCCTGTTCCATTGTGAACATATTTCCCCACATTCTTAGCATTTTGTTTTCACCTACTTTCCTTGTTCAGTAAAATGTCCAGCATCTGCTTCCAGAATTTGTATGACTCTGATGCTTTTAAATGGACTGTAGACCAGACAGCAATGAATTAATATATGAAGTTAGCAAGATTGCTGGATAGAAACTCAATGCACAAAAATCTATTGTATTTCAATAAAACAGCAGCAAGCAATTAGAAAATAACATTTTAAATGATTGTATTTAAAAAAGCATCTAAAACTTCAAATACCTAGGATTAAATCTAATATGATATGCAAGACTTCTATAAACTAGAATTGCGAGACTTTAATGAAATTTTAAAAGACTTAAATAAAATGAAAGGATATACCATGTTTATAAACAGGTAGAATCAATAACAAGAGGTAAATTCTCCCTAAATTGACCTTTAGATTTGATGAAATCCAAGTCAAACTCACAGAAGGATTTTTATGGAAATTGATAAGCTGATTCTAAAATGGAAATGGAAATGCAAAGGGCAAGATTGCAAAAGTGATAAAGCAAAATTGGATAACTTTCTCTATTAGGTATCAGGATTTATTATAATGTTACAATAATGAAGATAGTGTGGTATTGGTATAATGATAGACAAATAGATCAAAGGGGAAGATTAGAAAGTCCAGAAACAGATCCTTATGTAATGGATATTTGATTTATGACAAAGGTAGTGCTGTAAAACAGTAGGTAGGTCTACCTGTTGTAGGTAGGTACCCAGGACACAGACTTGAAAAATAGAGATTCCTGTACAATTTATTTGGGAGTGCTTTCAGGAATGCGCCTATATGGAAATGACAAAAGCACAATTGGGCGGGAGGAGAGGTTTACTTGCAATGCAGTGAAAACAAGCCTCAGCCAATTCCATGGGGAGCTCCAAAGCTGGGACGGTCTCTTAGAGATGTTGCAGGTTGAGGAGGCAAGGGGACCAGGCCTGGTCTTTGTACTATCATTATGATTATAGTCATCATCACCATCATCATTATTATTGTCTACTTGATGCATCAAATCTTAAGAAATATATATGGAAGTCCCCTAATTACATTATAGTTTTATGAAAATCTTGTACTTTAAAAAATGTTTTTGCCTTACATAGTTTGCTACTATAGTGTTTGCTATATACAAGTTTATAAAAGATCTTCATTTGTTGGGCTTTTATTTTTTTTAAGATTAATTTTATTGTTTGAGAGGTGAGAGAGAGAGAGAAGTGGGGAGGGCCCAGAGCAGTCTCCATGGTTGCATATCATTAGCTGTGATATGGTTTCATTCCATACCAGTGGATGTGGGGCCGAGCAGGGCAGGAGTCAAACCAGGAGCCTCCTGCAGCAAGGTGAGAAGCTTCACTGCTGAGCCATCTCAGTGGTTACCAGTTGTGCCACAGTTTAGCACATGGGATTGGACAGGTCAGGGCCAGGAATTGAACCCCAGACATCATGCTTATGAGGCAAGCACTCAACTACTGAGCCATCCTGGTATCCCTATTGGGCTTTTATGATAGAAAATATCCTTTCTTTTCTGTGTAATGCCGTTGACATTGAATTACATTGTATTTGAAGTTAATATTGCCATCTCTACTTTCTTACATGAATTTTTTCTCTTCTTCTCTTTATTCGTTTAAAAATTTTCTACTTTATTATTTTCAGCAAGTCAAACAATTAAGTATATAGCGCAAAAAGATGAATTTCTCTCTCATTCTCCAATCACAATATGGCTTGAAGAAACATTAAAAACCTAAGTTTTTAATGTAGTATCAGATCGGTACTTGATTTTTCAGGGTAATCACTTTGTAAGTTATCTAAATGTCAAATCACTATGTTGTATAACTGAAACTTATATAAAATTGTATGTCAACTATAATTGAAAAACAAAAAAATTACTTTAAAATAATAAAAGTAGCCTTTTAAAAAGTTGGTGTATATCTATCCTTCAACATCATTTTCTAAGTTTATAAATAAATATAAACATATTGTGGTAGGCTGAATAATGGCCCCCCAAAATACACAGGTCATACTCTCTGGAGCCTGTGAATGTTGCTTTTATGGAAAAGGAGTCTTTGTACATATGATTACGTTAGGGACCTTGAGATGAAGAGGGTTATCCTGGATTATCTGGGTGAACCCTAAATGAAATCTTAAATGTATTTTTAAAGAGACAGGAAGGTACAAGATGGCAAAATAGGTAAATGTTGTATCTATTACCTCCTAAGATCACATTAAAAATGACAAATAAATTATAGAACAATCAATCTTGAGAATCATCTGAAGACTATCTGAACAGAACCCCTATAACTAAGAATATGAATAAGAGGCCACACTAAGGTATGAGGGGTGGACATGCGAAACAGGCTGACTCCAAACCTACAGGTGGTGGTTGAACACTGAGAGGGACACCTCAGCATCAGAGATCCCACTTGAAGAGTGAGGGGTTGGAGACGTCATCAAGGTGGTGGCATGAGAGGAGCTATTGAAACCTCTCCTGGATAAACAACAATTTAAACAACTAAAATCCAACCAGAGAATCCCTAAGCAATGCATAGCCTTGGCTGAGGGACCCACTCATCACAAGAAAATTCCTAAAGCTGGAGAAACAGAGGCGAGTGAGAGAGAAAGAAAGGGAGCTGTGTGGAGACCCGCTGCAGAGGGCAATGCGGAGACCTACCCAGGGACCAACCCAGAGGCTGACCCAAGTCCAGCAGAGAGACGGACGGAGGTGGGAGCGTGGGGACGCGGGTCCAGGAGCCGAACGACTCTGGGCGGGTGGGAGGCCTGGAATGGACAGAGGCGGAGGCACAGATGCCAGAGCGCAGGGTTGACCAGAAAAAGCGGGTGAGGCTGATGGTGGTGAGAGGTTTCGGTGGGAGAGCGGGGGTGGGGGGGTGGGGGGGAGGGAACGGGAAGGGGGCTGGGGGCAGCAGCCAGGGTGTGGGGAGGGCAGCCAGAGCGTGGAGCAGGAGGCCGGTGTGAGGCCCCAGCAGCAGCCAGAGATCTGTGTGGGTGACAGGGGTGGGGACCCGGCAGCTGGCACTTGAGTCAGGCGGCTGGAGCTGGGGACCCGCGGAGCATGAGGCCAGCAACTGGAGCCGAAGGTGGGTGTTCCAGGGGCTGGAGCACCAACAGCAGGAGTGTGCTGGTGGCTGAGGTGCAGAGTGACCCTCAGTGAGGTGGGGCCCCAACCAGAGCACTGCCTGGCCTTGGACACAAAGCTTGGCTGCTTCCCATTGCTGTCTCCCAGGGCTTGCCACACAGAACTCACCAACAGATGACCTGCAGTGAGCTGCTGCCGGGAAGCTGCCATTACCTGTGATGTAATCAGACCTGCACACAGACAGCAAACCCTGTCGCACTCTTCCCATGGAAGCCAGCAGAGGGAAGGCGCCATGACCCTGTGATGCAAACAGATTTGTGCCTTTCCAAACAATCCCTGCCCCTACTCTTCTCTCTGAAGCCAGCAGAGAAATCTAGGTGTGGCAGCTTCTCTCAGCAGTGGGGACTCGGAGGCATAGAATACCATCGCCCATCATACCTTCCCAAAGAGGAGGCATACAGAGACTAGGGTGACTGAGTCAAAGCCCACCTTCTAGGAAGTCTCCCACTGTGAGAAAACCAAATAAACAAGAGAAAATATTATAAGTGATTAATGCCAGCTAGGAAATACAAGAAAGATACCTATATAGCTACAGGGGAAAAGTCCTCATGTCCAGGAAATAAAACACTCCAACACTGATGAATAACCCTTTGAACAAAGCTCAGAAAGAAAATGAAAAATCTCCAGAAAAGGAACTTGAAGATATGGAATTATATGAGCTAAATGACAGAGGATTCAAGGCTGCAAGTATAAAAACACTCAAAGAGATCAAAGAAAACTGGTAGAGTGCACAGAAGGGAGCTAAGTTATCTCAGAAAGGAAGTTGAATCTATGAAATAGATGCAAATAGAAATTCTGGAGATAAACAACACAATAAAAGAAATTAAAAAAATGGAATAGCTAGCATAGGAAGCAGAGCTGACCACATGGAGGAAAGAATTAGTGAAATGAAAGACAAAAATTTGGAAATGTCACAGAAGGAAGAAGAGGGAGAAAAAAAAAGAAAGATATCTACAAGAACTATCTGACTCCATTAGAAAAAAATAATATAATAATAATAGGTATTCCAGAGGGAGCAGACAACAAGATGGGCATAGAGAATTTACTCAGACAAATAGTAGATGAGACGTTCCCAAATCTATGGCAAGAATTGGAACCTCAAATCCAAGAAGGAAACAGGATCCCTAGCTACTTGTATTTTAGCAGACCCTCTCCAAGGCACATTATACTGAAGAGATCAAAGGTCAAAGACAAAAAAAAATCCTCAAGGCAGCCAGAAAAAAAAGACACTTTTTCTGGTGCAAATGGAACATTTTCAAGGATAGACCACATGCTGGGACACAAAGCTAGCCTCAGCAAATTTAAGAAATCATACTAAGAGTATTCTCTGATCACAGAGCTTTGAAATTGGAGATCAACTACAAAAAGAAAACAGAAAAAACCACATATACATGGAGATTAAACAACATGTTATTAAAAAGTGACTGGATCAAAGAAGAAAGAAAAGAAGAGATTTAAAAAAAACATAGAAACAAATGACAATGAAAACACAACATACCAAAATTACTGGGATGCAGCAAAAGCACTAATAAGAGGGGAATTTATATCACTACAGGCCTTTCTCAAGAAACAAGAAAAATCACAAGTAAACAACCTAATATCGTATTTTCAAGAACTAGAAAAAGAAGAACAAAAATCATCCAAAGCCAGCAGAAGGAAGGAAATCATAAAATTTAAAGCAGAATTAAATGAAATAGAAAATAAAAGAACAATAGAAAAAATTAATGCAACAAAGAGCTGGTTCTTTGAAAAAATTAATAAAATTGACAAACCTCTGGCTAGGCTCATCAAGGGAAAAAGAGAAAACACACAAGTAATCCAAATTAAAAATGAAAGAGGGGAAATTACAACTGATACCACAGAAATACAAAGGATAATACAAAAATACTATGAAGGAGTATATGCCACCAAATTTTGCAACCTAGAAGAAATGGATGAGTTTTTAGAAACATATAGTCTACCTAGACTGAATCAAGAAGAACTGGATAACCTAAACAAACCAATCATCAGTAAGGAAATTGAAACAATCATCCAAAATCTCCACAAAAGCAAGACTCCAGGACCAGATGGTCTCACTAACAAGTTTTACCAGGCATTCAAAGAGAAACTAACACCTGTCCTCCTCAAACTTTTCCAAAAAATTGAAGAAGCAGCAACACTTCCCAACTCATTCTATGAGACCAACATTACCCTAATACAAAAGCCTGGCAATGACATCACGGAAAAATAAAACTATAGACCAATATCTCTGATGAGCACTAATGCAAAAATCCTAAACAAAATACTAGAAAACAGAATACAACAATGCATTAAAAAGACTACACATCACAATCAAGTGGGATTCATCCTAGGGGCAAAAGGATGGTTCTACATACGTAAATCCATCAATGTGATACACCACATTAAGAAAAAAAAGATAAAACCCATATGATTACATCAATTGATGCAGAAAAAGCATTTGAGAAGATCCAACATCCATTTATGATCAAAACACTTAATTAAATGGGTTTAGAAAGAAAATACCTCAACATAATAAAGGGCACATATGACAAACCCTCAGCACATGTCAAACTGAACTGGGAAAAACTGAAAGCTTTTCTTTTAACATCAGGAATGAGACAGGGATGTCCCCTATAACCACTGCTATTCAACATAGTGCTGGAAGTTCTAGTCAGAGCCATTAGGCAGGAAAAGGAAATATAAGGCGTCCAAATTGAAAATGAAGACGTTAAACTGTCACTATTTGCAGACTACATGATCCTTTATATAGAAAACCCTAAAGACTCCACCAGAAAACTGTTAGAAATAATAAATGAATACAGTAAAGTTTCAGGATACAAAATCAATGAATAAAAATCCACAGCATTTTTATATACAAACAATGAAACTTCTGAAAAAGAAATGAGAAATACAATACCATTTGTGATCAAAACAAAAATAAAATACTTAGAAAAAAACTTAACAAAGAATGTGAAGAATTTATACACAGAAAACTATAAGACACTATTAAAAGAAATTGAAGAAGATACAAAGGAATGAAAGGATATTCTATGTTCATGGATTGGAAGAATCCACATAGTTAAAATGGCCATATTACTCAAAGCAATATACAAATTTAATGCAATTCCCATCAAAATCCCACAGACATTCTTTCAAGAATTAGATTTAAAAAATTATCAGATTCATATGGAACCACAAAAGGCTCCAAATGGCCAAAGCAATCCTCTGAAGGAAAAAAAAAAAGCTGGAGGAGTCATGCTTCCTGACTTCAGTCTACACTACAAAGCATCAATAATCAAAACAGCTTGGTTTTGGCAGGAAAACAGACATACAGACCAATGGGACAAAATCGAAAACCCAGAAATAAACAAATATATGGACAGATAATCTTTGACAAAGGCGCAAAAACTATACAATGGAGAAAAGAAAGCCTCTTCAGTAAATGGTGCTGGGAAAATGGGAAAACCACATGCAAAAGAATGAATCTGGACTGTGAACTGTCACCATATACCAAGATTACGTAAATCAAAGTGAATTAAGGACCGCCACATAAGATTTGAAACTATAAAGTGCATAGAAGAAGGCATTGGCACTAAACTTATAGACCTTGGGCTCAGAGAGTACTTTATGAATGTGACTCAAAGGCAAGGGAAGTAAAAGCAAAAATGAATGAATGGGACTGTATCTTCTCCACAACAAAGGAACCGTCAACAAAGTAAAAAGGAAACCAACCAAATCGGAAAAAATATTTGCAAAAAATGCCTCTGATAAGAGGCTAATATCTACAATATATAAAGAACTCATAGAACTCGACAACAAAAAACAAACAATCCAATTAAAAAATTAAACAGACACTTCTCCCATGAAGACATACAAACAGCCAACAGATACATGAACAAATGCTCTAACATCACTAGCAATTAGGGAAATGCATATTAACACCATGAGATACCACCTCACACCTGTTAGAATGGCTATAATCAACAAGACAAGGAATAAATGCTGAAGAGGCTATGGACAAAAAAGTACCCTCATACACTGCTGGTGGGAATATAAATTGGTACAACCATTATGGAAGGCAGTGTGGAGATTCCTCAAAAAACTAGGAATGGAATTGCCATATGACCCAGCAATCCCTCTTCTGGGTATCTACCCAAAAAACCTGAAAATCTTAATCTGCAAAGATATATGTACCCCAATGTTCATTGCAGCACTGTTCACAGTGGCCAAGTCATGGAATCAACCAAAGTGTCCTCTGATAGATGACTGGATAAAGAAGCTGTGGTACATTTATACAATGGAATACTAGTCAGCAATAAGAAAAGATGAAATACAGCAATTTGCGACAACATGGATGGACCTTGAAAACATCTTATTAAGTGAAATAAGTCAGTAAAGAACCAAAAAACATATGACCTCACTTATAGGTGGAATATAAAACTGAAAGTAACAAAGAAACAAAAACTCATGGACATAATCAATAGTTTAGTGGTTACCTGAAGGTAAGGGGGGAGGTGGGTGGGAAAGCTGAGAGGGAGCAGGGAGGGAGCATCAAATGTATGGTGATGGAAAGTGAGCTGATTCTGGGTGGTGAGCACATAATGCGATATGTAGACAATGTAATGTAGAAATGTACATCTGGAAATAATGTAATTGATATCAATCAATGTCACCCCAATAAATTTAAAAATGAAAAAAAAAGTGAGGGGTACCAGTCACACACTGAGCTCCCCAGCCCAAGGGTCCTGTGCCAGAAAGAGGAGTCCCCACAATATTTGGCAGTGAAAATCAGTGAGGATTTTGCCTGTCCATCCCAGTAAAACAGAAAGGGGCTAGAAACCCAGCTGTCCTTTTAAAGGGTCTGCACACAGACTCACTAGCTTGCAGGTACTCACCCTGGGCACTGACAGAGGGGTATCAATTCGAGAGATGCCAGAGATATACAGGGAAAGACTGAGTTGTGTGGCTTCATGGTGAGAGCTAGAGGGAAAGTCGCCATTATCCCTGTGTGGAGCCAGCCTCACATGTAGTCTATACATCAGTGCCATCTTTCCTGTGTTGAGCCTTCCCCAAAAGCCAAATCTGAGAAAGCATTGGTTTGGTAAAATCCAAGCATATACCACCATGATGACTCCCTGGGACCCCACCTTCCAGAAGGTAATTCCATTTTTGAGGGGGAATTCCCCCTTGTATAACTTTGTACCTCCAAGCAGGTAGCCCTGGGCCAGTCACAGGCAAGGCCAACATTGGCCTGCACGGAGCCCCAAGGCACCAAAAACAACACACCCATAAGCCAGCTTCATGCCACATCAGAGCACTACCCGGTTAATTCCATAAGGAGCACACCCAAAGAGTGTTCCCAATAGGCACAAGAGCCCCCTGGGGCAAATCTTGCTCTGAGGGGTCAGCCCCCATACAGTCAAGTCTCACAACCAGTTAATCTAAGAGTTAACCTCACCCACTGAAGTGCCAAAAGCAATCAAGGCTCAACTACTACAGGAGAATACACACTACACACACAGGAGACATTCCTGGAACACATGCACAGGTGGCCAGGGAGACCGTGCCATTGGACCACACAGGACACCTACCGTATTACATATGGTCACCTGGAAAAGACTGAGAGACATAAGAGATCTATGTAATACATAGAAGCAAAGACAAAGAGACAGCCAGAATGAGGAAACAAAGAACCATGTCTCAAATAAAAGAACAGGAAAAAACTCCAGAAAAAGAACTGAATGAAATGGAAGCAACTGACCAACCTAGCAGAGACAGGGTTTAAATACTGTTTATAAGAATGCTTATGAAACTTAGGGAGAACTACAACAAAGAGATAGTAAGCATAAAGGACAAAAACAAACAAACAAACAAAAAACCACACACACACACACACACACACACACACACACACACAAAGAATCAGTTAGGGGAAGCCAGGATGGCTCAGCGAGTTGAGCCTCGCTTTGCAGCCCCAGGGACCAAGGATCAAATCCTGACCCTGGCATGTGCAAACCCATATGCCGAGCTGGGGTGTGCCTCCCAAGCAGGAGGCCCCTGGTTTGGTTCTTGCTCCCCAGTTTGGCCTCTGGTTTAAGGCATCATGCAGGAGGCCCCTGCCCACCTGTGTGGAATGAAACCATGTAGAAAACTGATGACATACAGATGTGGAGACTGCTCTAGGCCCTCCCCCTTCTTTCTGTCTCTATCTCTATCAAAAACAATAAAGTAAATCTTTAAAAAAACACACACACACACACAAAAACCAGTCAGAAATAAAGAATACAATACAGTGATACCTTGGAATCCAAACGCCCCAAGACTTGAATAACTTGGAATCCGAATGGAAAAAAATCAAGCAAAATTTTCCTTGGAATCTGAATGCTGCTTTGGAATCTGAACACCAACAGGTTGTTTGCATGGGACGTATTGACTGTACAGCCCATAGCTTTAACTGAATGCCAACTTGTTGTTCATGTGAGGTGTACTTTGAGAGCAGTAAGGGGGCATTGGTCTAACATAGATTGTATGCACAGCAACCTGTACCCCATCATAATGTACGACCAAGCTGTTGCTACGGTAACCTTTCTTATACTCTTTGGTTTATGTGTATGTTTCAGGCCACTCCTATGCTTTGTTACTTAAGTCGTAGTCTGAAGCTGTATCTTAAGTGATTTTCATTGCTAATTGTGTGCCAATTTTGAGTTATTTTTTAATATAACAAAATGTAGTGATTCACCATGGACCTAAAAAGTGCAATGAGAACAATAAGAGTAAGAAGAAAGCTGTTAGAGCTACAATTGAGGTTAAGAAATATGTTATCGCTAAGCATGAAAGCAGTACATGTGTGACTGATCTTGCTGTTATGTTCGGAATATCGAAATCGACTGTTTCTACAATTTTGGAAAATAAAGAAGCTATCAAAGCAGATGATGTGGCGAAAGGAGTTACAACACTAAGCTCTAGAACAGGGGTCTCCAAAGTATGACCCGCTGGCCAGATGCGGCCCGCGAGGACCTCTCATTCGGCCCGAGGAGACCTTTTTATCTGAATAAAATAATATTAAATAAATAATTAAAAACAACATCTATGTTTTGATTCTTTTTTATTTGGACCTCAAGTGTGTAGCTGGCCCCCAAACTGCTGTTTGATAGTTAATGCGGCCCACGGGCTGAAAAGTTTGGAGACCCCTGCTCTAGAAGAACAAAAAGTATGGAAGAAATGGAAAAACTCCTCTTAGTTTGAATTAATGAAAAACAGCTTGCTGATGATATGATAACTAAAACAATCATTTGTGAAAAAGCCAAGGTTCTATACAATGATCTAGAGCAGGGGTGTCAAACTGGTGGCCAACGGGCTGCATGCGGCCCCTGAGGTAATTTTTTGTGGCCCACAATGCTCTGAAATAAAATGAAAATAGAAAAAATTGTTATGAAGAAAATAGCACTTAGGAGAGATTGAAGCAATACTGTACACACAATTCCCTCGTTAACCCTTTAACTACTGAAGACGAGTATACACGTGGCCCAGTGCCTTTCCTGGGGGTCTGTGGGCGTGTATAAACGTGCTCAGTTCCATCAAGGTTTGTAAATGTGATGTGGCCCACGTGAACCTTGCCTGTTGCACCAAAAGGCTCATGTTTTAATTGAGTTTGACACCCCTGATCTAGAGAATAGCATGCCTGGTGCTAGTGATCAAAAGGTGGACTTTAAAGCCAGTAGGGAATGGTTTGAAAACTTAAAAAAGGACTGAGATTCATAGTGTTGTCATGCACAACGAGGCTGCAATTTCCAACTTGGAAGCAGCAGAAAAGTTTGTGAGAGAGTTCAAGGAATTTGTGATAAGTGAGGGGTATGTTCCAAACTAAGTTTTTAATTGTGATAATACTGGACTCTTGGAAATAGATCCCCAGGTGGACATACATCACAAAATAAGAAAGAACTGCACCAGGTCACAAGCCAGTGAAAGACTGTCTGACTCTCTTGCTGTGCAGAAATGCTAGTGGGGACTGCAAAATCAAGCCTCTCCTAGTGTACCATTCAGAAAACCCACGAGTTTTTAAGAAGAACAACATCATTAAGAGCAAACTAATTAGAGATGCATGTTTTTGGAGTTGCCATTTTCTTTCTTTTTTTTATACGATTTTTTGTTACTGTTTGAGGGAAGGTGAGAGAGAGACAGAGTGTGAGAGAGAATGGGGAGGGCCCAGAGCAGTGTCCATAGTTGTACATCATCAGCTGTGACATAATTTCATTCCACACAGGTGGATGTGGGGCCACATGGGGTGGGAACTGAATTAGAGGCCTCCTGCAGGGAGATGAGAAGTTTCACCACCATCCCAGTGGTTACCAGCTGCATTGCAGCTCAGCATATGGGTTTGCACGGGCCTGGGCCAGAATTCAGTCCCTGGACCTTGTGGTTTCAAGGCAAGCACTCAACCAGTTGAGCTATCCCAGCATCCCTGCCATTTTTTAAAAAATATTCAGTCTAGCACAGCTTGCTTCTCCCTCAGAGTCAAAGCCAAAGTTCCTTCAAGGCCCTATACCATTTGACCCTCCACTGTCTCAATGACCTCAAACATGCAGCTCTAATTAATACATTTTAATTGCTAAAGAGTATTATGTGGTATTAAATATATAACAATTTAATTTACTTTTCATTGAAATTATCCTGTTTCCAATTTTTACAATTACCAATAAAGCTGTTAATAAACAACAACAACAACAAAAGAGCAAACTAAATGTTATGTGGAGATCAAATGTCAAAGCATGGGTTACCAGGCAATTCTTCACAGAATGGACACATGAAGAGTTTGCTCCAGCACTAAAGGACTACCTGCAGAAGAAAAGTCTTCCAATGAAGGCTCTTCTTGTTTTGGATAATGTTCTTGTGCATCCTCCAGGCTTAGAAGAAGATTTGATGGAGGAATATACCTTCATCAAGATAAAATGTTTGCCCCCCAACACCACTCCTCTTATTCAGTCCATGGACCAGCAGGTGATCTTGAACCTCAAAACATTGTACACCAAGGCTATGTTCCAAAGATGTTTTGAAATTACAAGTGAAACACAACTGACCCCCCAAGAGTTCTGGAAGGATCACTACAATATCCTCATTGCCTAGGAATAATTGAGAAAGCATGGAGGGAAGTGTCTTTGAGGACAATGAACTCTGTCTGGAAAAAGCTCTGGCCAGAATGTGTTGCTGCAAAGGGCATAGAAGGTTTTGAAGAACCACCTGTTGTTCCTGACATTAAATCTCTGGACCAGTCTATGGGTTTGGAAATCAGTGAAGAGGATGTGAATGAGTTAGTAGATGATCACAGGACTGAGCTGACAACGGAAGAGCTTCAACACCTAAACCAGCAGCAGCAGAAAGAAATGTCAGAAGAAATTTCTTCTAGGGAGAAAGAGAGAGACCCTGGGACCATTCCCTCTGGTAAAATCAAGGACCTTCTTAGCATGTCGTCAAAAACCCAGGCAGCTGTTGAGAAGTGGCACCCCAATAAAACCCGAGTTGACAGGCATGTTAAGTTGTTTAATGATGATAACACCATTAAACATTTCAGAAAAGTGCAAAAAGATTGTCAATATTAGACCACTCTGGAACGTTGGTTCTCAAAAGCAAACACAACCAGTTACCCCAAACCCTCTGCAAGTGGTACCATAGCAAAGGGCATTAAAAGACAAAGAATGTAGACACTTGAAGTTATTGTGGAAGATGACTCTTCTTCCTCTTCCATCTCCTAAAGCATCCACATGTGTCATCATCATTTTTTAAATTTTATTTAAATATTACTTGTTAACATTTTACTTTAAAACTAATAAAATTAATATTTTACTTTAAATCCAATGTATTTATTGTTCAAATCATTTTGAAAATTTGAGTTTGTGGCACCCAGGAACAGATTAATCCTGTTTCTATTAATTTAAAGGGGAAAAATTGTCTTGGAACTCGAACATTTTGGAACTCAGAACAGGGTTCTGGGATGGATTAACTTGAAATTCCAAGGCATCACTGTAAATCAAATGAAGACTACACTAGAAGGACTCAACAGCAAATTAGATGAAGCAGAGGATAGAATCAGTGATTCAGAAGATAAGGTAGCAGAAAATGCACAATGAGAACAACAACAAAAAAGATATCTTAAGGGATCTCTGGGACAACATTAAGTGTAACAACATTTGCATCATAGGAGAATATATTAGAAGAAATAATAACTAAAAACTTCCCTAAACTGGTGAAGGAAATAGACATACAAGCCCAGGAAGTGCAGAGAGTCCCAAACAAGATAAAGCCAAACAGGCCCACAACAAGACACATTATAATTTAAATGGCAAAGGTTAAACACAGAGAATACTAAAAGCATAAAGAGAAAGGTAAATAGTTAACTACAAGGGAATTCCTGTAAGACTATCAGCTAATTTCTCAACAGAAACTTTGCAGGCCAGAAGGAAGTGGCAGGGAATATTCAAACTGATACAAAGCAAGGGCCTACAACTATGACTACTTTATACAGCAAGGCTATCATTTAAAATTGAAGAAGAGATGAAGAGCTTCCTAGACAAAAAAAAAAAACAACACACACACACACACAAAAACCAGCTAAAGGAATTTATTACCTCCAAGCTATTATTACAAGAAATGTTAATAGGATTTCTTTAAGAACAGAAAAGGGGATGCCCAGATAGGATGCCCAACCTGTTGAGCACTTGCCTTGAAACCATGGGGTCTGAGGATTGAATCCTGGACCTGGCCTGTTCAAACCCATATGCTGAACTGCCTCCAGTTTGGTTCCTGCCCTGTGCAGCCACATATCCACCTGTGTGGAATGAAACTATGTCACAACTAATGATGTACAACTATGGAGACTGCCCTGGGCCTTCTCCCCTTCTGTCTGTCTGTCTGTCTGTCTGTCTCACATACACACCTCTCAAACAATAAAATATATCTTTAAAAAAATTTTTCTTTAAAACAAAATAGGGAAAACATACAAATACACAAATACACAAAAGAAGATAAATATATAAATAATAAAAGGGAAATAACTATGTACCTAACAATAATAACTTTAAATGTAAAGGGGGAGATGCTGGGATGGCTCAGCGGATTTAGCGCTTCCTTTGTAGCCCTGGGGTCCGAGGATTGAATTTTGGTCCTGGCCTGTGTGGACCCATATGCTGAGCTGGGGTGTGGCCCTTGTTCAGTTCTTGCTGGGGCAAGCTTCCCACGTGGGAGGCCCCTGGTTCAGCTCCCGCCCCAGGTATGCTTACCATGTGGGAGGTCCCCTGCTCGTGGGGATATGCCTCCCATGGGGGAGGCCCCCAGCTCAGTTCCTGCTCTGTGTAGCCCCATGCTCACCTGTGGAATAAAACTATATTGAAAATTAAGGATGTACAATTATAGAGACTGCTCTGGGCCCTTCCCTCTCTCTCTGTCTCTCCATCTCTCTCTCTCTCTCTCTCTCTCTCTCTCTCTCAGTCTCTCCTCTCAAAAACAATAACAATATATCTTTATATGTAAAGGGATTAAGTTCTCCAATAAAAAACTTAGTGTAGCTGAATAGATAAGAAAACAAGATCTATACTTATGGTTTCTATTATACAAGAGACCCACCTGGATCCAAAGGCACACATAGACTGAAAATAAAAGGATGGAAAAAGATATTTCACAGAAATGGATATGAAAAAAAGCTGGACTAGCCATACTTGCATCAGACAAAATACCAAGTTTATCCAACTTTGGAGAAAAATAAGCAAAGTGTCATTATTTGCAGATGAAATGATTCTATATATGGAGTACGCAAAGATTCCACCAAAATACTATTATAACTAATAAAATAATTTAGTAGGGTAGCAAGATACAAAATTAATAGTCAGACATCAGTTGCATTTTTATACACCAATAACTATCAGAAAGAGAAATTGGGGAAGCCGGGATGGCTCAGTGGGTTAAGTGCTCACTTTGCAGCCCTAGGGACCAAGGATCTAATACCGGTCCCGGCCCGAGTGGACCCATATGCTGAACTGGGGAGTGCCCACAGTTCAGTTCTCACCAGGGTGAGACCCCAGCCAAGTTCCTGCCCTGTGCAGCCCCATGCCCACCTGTGGAACTAAACCATGTGGAAAAACCAATGATGTACAACTGTGGAGACTGTTCTGGGCCCTCCCCCTTCTCTCTGTCTCTGTATCTCTCTCTCCATCAAAAACAATAAAAATAGATCTTTAAAAAAAAAAAAGAAAAGAAAGAGAAATTAAGAAAACAATGCCATTTACAATTGCCTCAACCCCCACCCCCAAAATAACCAACCTTGGAATAAATTTAACCAAGGAAATAAAAGACCTGTATCAGAAAATTGTGAGACACTGCAAATTAAAGAAGATACAAATAAATGGAAGCATATATCATGTTAATAGATAGGAGGAAGGGAATGCTGGGATAGCTCAACAGGTTGAATGCCTGCCTTGCAACCACAAGGTCTGGGGATCAAATCCCAGCCCCAGCCTGTGCAAACCCATATGCTGAACTGTGGTGCAACTGATAACTGCTGAGATGGTGGGGAAGGTTATTCCCTACCATGAGAAAATACCCTGGTTCAGTTCCCGCCCTGCATGGTGTCATATCCGCCTATGTGTAATGAAACTAATGTCACAACTAATGATGTACAACCATGGAGATTGCCCTAGGCTCTTCCCCTTCTCTCTGTTCTGTCTGTCTGTGTCTCTCTCACTTTCTCTTAAACAATAAAATGAATCTTAAAAAAATAAAATATATAGGGGGAAGCCAGGATGGCTCAGTGGATTAAGCACCCACTTTGCAGCCCCAGGGACTGAAGATGAAGTCCTGGCCCCGACCCATGCAGATCCATATGCTGAACTGGAGTGTGCTTCCCATGTGAGAGGCCCCCAGTTTGGTTCTCACCAGGGCTTCCCATGTGTGGGAGGCCCTCGGTTCGGCCCCCAACTTGTGGGGGCATGCCTCCCATGCAGGAAGCCCCAGCACAGTTTTTGCCCTGTGCGGCCCCAGCCCACCTGTGTGGAATAAAACCATGTCAAAAACTGATGATGTACAAATATGGAGACTGCTCTGGGCTCTCCCCCTTCTTTCTATCTCCCCCACCCCTCTCTGTCAAAAATATAAATAAATTAATATTTGAAAAAAAAACAGAGAGGAGGAATATAATTAAAATGTCCATACTACCCAAAGCAATTTTAGATCAAATTCAATTCCCATTAAAATACCAATGTCATTTTTTTTTATAGAACTAGTACAAATAATCCTAAAATTTATATGTAACCATAAATGACCTGTAATAGCCACAGCAATCTTGAGAAAGAAGAACAAAGCTGGAGGTATCATGCTACCTGATATCCAACTACATTACAAGGACATACTAATGAAAACAGCATGGTACTGGCATAAAACCAGACACATAGATCAATGGAACAGAATACTAAGTTCTACAATAAACCCATACCTATACGGTCATTTAATCTATGACAAAGGTAGCAAGAATATACACTGGGGCAAACACAGTCTATTCAGTAAACGGTGCTTGGAAAACTGGACAGATACATGCAAAAAAATCTAATCTGGACCACCTACTTACTCTATATAGAAGAATAAACTCAAAACTTAAATGTAAGGCCACAAATCACAAAACCTATAGAAAAAAACATAGGCAATAAACTCTCAGACATCACATTTAGTAATATTTTTACTGATATATCTCCTTGGGCAAAGGAATCAAAAGAAAAAAATAAACAAATGGGACTACATCAAATTAACAGTTTTTATACAGCAAAGAAAACCATCAACAAAATGAAAAGGTATCTTGCTAATGAGAAAAAATATTTGTCAATGACCCATCTGATAAGGGGTTAATATTCAAAATTTATAAAGAACTCAACACCAAGAAACAACAAACAATCCAATTAAAAAATGGGTAAAGGGGGGGAAGCTGGGATGGCTCAGTGGGTTAGGCGCTCACTTTGCAGCGCCGGGGACCGAGGATCGAATCCCGGCCCCGGCCCGTGCGGAACCATATGCTGAACTGGGAGCTCCCCTAGTTCAGTTCTCTCTCTGTCTCTGTATCTCTCTCTCTCTCTCTCTCTCCTCTGTCAAAATAAATAAATAAATAAAATATATATTAAAAAAAAATGGGTAAAGGAACTGAATATACACTTCTCCAAAGAAGATATACAGATGGCCTATAGACATACGAAAAGATGATCAACATCACTAATCATCAGAGAAATACAAATAAAATCCATGAGATATTGCCTCACACCTGTCAGAATGGCTGTCATCAATAAATAAACAAACAAGTGTTGACAGGGATGTGGAGAAAAAGGAACCCTTGCATATTGTTGGTGGGATTATAAATTGGTGCAGTCACCATGAAAACAGTATGGAGGCTCCTCAAACAATTAAAAATAGTGGGATGCTGGGATAGCTCAACAGGCTGAGCACTTGCCTTGCAGCCAGGTGGTCTGGGGATCAAGTCCCCGCCCTGGGCTGTGCAAACCCATGTGCTGAACTGGGGCACGCTTCCCATGTGGGAGGTCCCTGGTTCAGTTCCTGCCCAACTCACCCCACATTCACCTGTGTGGAATGAAACTATGTCAAAACTATTGATGTACAACTGTGGAGTCTGGGAGCTCCTCTTTCTCTCTGCCTGTCTCTCTCTAACAATAAAATTAATCTTTAAAAAAAAAATTAAAAATAGAATTGCCTTATAACCCAGCAATTCCACTCCTGGGTATTTATCCAAATAAATCCAAAAGACTAATTTGAAAAAAGGTACGCACCCCTTTGTTTACTGCAGCACTATCTATAATAGCCAATGGACATTTCAATGCCCATTAATATATGATTGGATAAAGAAGAGATGGTACATGTATACAATGAAATATTATTCTGCCATAAAAAACAATGAAACCTTACCTTTGGCAATGGTCCTAGAGCAAGCTTGTCCAACTCATGGCCTGTGGGCTGTATTTTGTCCAGGGCAGCTTTAAATGTGGCCCAAGACAAATTTGTAAACTTTTAAAGCATTATGAGACTTTTTTTGTGATTTTTTTTTTTTTTGGCTCATCAGCTATCATTAGTGTTAGTGTATTTTATGTTTGGCTCAAACAATTCTTCTTCCAAAGTGGCCCAGGGAAGCCAAAAGATTGGACACCCCTGACCTACATCATCCTCTCAAGAATCTGAAGCCTCAGACAAGATCCCTTTCAGGATCATGCCTCTTCCTAGAAGAGAGAGGTAGTTAAGGATATTTGTCCAGAAAACACTCTAATTCAACATTCTGTTCTAAGTCATTTCATTTTGGCTTCTCTAACTCAAGGAATTTAAGTAAAAGCGCATTTTTGTCCTTCACATCTTAACCATCCACCATTCCCACTATGGGTGACTGGAGGTCTCATCTCTCTTGAAGCAAGATCATCATGTAACCATCACTGTGGTAATCATTAGTGGTGCTCACTGATACCTGGTTCATGTCTTTTTTCTAGACACATGGCAAGGTACACTTCCTGGAACCCTTGAGGTTGGTTCTGTGATTAGTTTTGGCACGAATTGTGAGTAGAAGTGATGGCTGTCACTTCTGAGGTAGAGAACTTAATTGTTAGTATAAGACCCTCGAGAATTCTCTCTTCTTTTGGAAAAAGCCACTGATGTTTTGGGGGTTATTTTTTATTGTTATATAATCTAGCTCAGAGCTGAGCATAATGTTGATCATGGTCCATCAGTGGACTGCCAAGCAATTTTGGGATAACCACTTGAATAGTAAAATAATAGCTAGAGGACCATGACACTTGGGAGAAAATTAGAAGTAGCCCTTGCCCTGAAAGAGTCTTCCCAGGCCTGATTAGCCTATCTTGACTGAAATTATCACATACCCTTTTCAGATATTTAAAATACAAATGACAAATTAAAGACAACTATAATAACCTTCAATATGTCTTTAGACACAATGGATATAAAATGCTCTATAACTCTCAAGGTACAGAGATAGTTCCAGCACTCTTCTCTCTCCAAATCAAATTTAAATTGACTCAAGCACCCAGATGCCATTTAGGTAGGAAGTTTTGAATCACTCTATTGGCTATTCCTATGTACTTACCATACATTGATTTTTCTCAATGTAGCCCACATGCCTTCTGTATCACAATTGCCTGGTGGGGTGTTAAAAACAGACTCCCACGGTACTTCTCAAATCAGAATCTCTGGAAGTAGGACTCAACATGCCCCCAAAGTCACTCTTATGCTCTTAAGACATGATCTTTCTGAAATTACCATGCCCATCTTGTCTGTCTGATTCCCACATAACTTCTAGACCAGCACTGTCCAATAGAACTTTCTACAATGATAGAAATGTTCTACACATTCTCTGTTCAGCCACTAGCCACATGTGACTATTGAGCTCTTAAAATAGTAGTCTAAGAACTGAATTTAAATATCAGTTTAAATGTAAATAGTTACATGTGGCTAGAGGTTGCCATATTAGACAGTGCAGTTCTAGATTGTTAGTCCTTGATGGTAAGAACTATATCTTCAAACTCTGTATTCCCTCTGTTCCTGGTATAGAGTAACCCAAAGAGCAAAAACTAAAAATAAAATAGGACTACACTATTTTCATTTTTTGAGGTTCCAAGTATATTAAGCACATAACAAAACAGGATCACAAAAATTGTGGTATATTTTAATTGTTCACCTTACTTTTTTCTTTTGATGAGGACTTGTTTTCAATTATCTTTTTCTATTGTTAAATTTATTGGGGGATGCCAGGATGGCTCAGTGGGTTAAGCGCTCACTTTGCAGCACCGGAACCGGGGATCGAATCCCGGTCCCGGCCCAGTGTGGACCCATATGCTGAACTGGGGAGTGCCCCCAGTTCAGTTCTCTCTCTGTCTCTGTCTCTGTCTCTCTCTGTCAAAAATAAATAAATAAATAAAAATAAATAAATAAATAAATAAATTTATTGGGGGACATTGGTTAGTAAAAATAACATAGGTTCCTGGTGTACAATTCTACAATACATTATCTATGTGTTGCATTGTGTTCACCACCCAGAGTCAGTTCTCGTTCTTTTTTTTTTTTTTAAAGATTTATTTTTATTGTTTTTGAGAGAGAAAGAGATACAGAGACAGATATAGAGAGACTGGGGAGGGCCCAGAACAATCTCCATAGTTGCACATCACTGGTTTTTCCACATAGTTTCATTCCACAGATGGGCGCGGGGCTGCACAGGGCAGGAACTGGGCCCCCTGTGAGAACCGAGCTGGGGGCACTCCCCAGATCAGCATATGGGTCTGCACAGGTCGGGGCCGGGATTCGATCCTCGGTCCCTGGGGCTGCAAAGTGAGCGCTCAACCCACTGAGCCATCCCAGCCTCCCCTTATTTTACAATTATAAAAAGTAAACTTTGTTTTTAAAAGAATGTTGGCAATTTCAAATGATTTCTTAGGCTTTCACTCTGTAGACAAAAACTAATTTCAGGTTAAATTCTATGGGTTCAATATAGAATCATAATTCTTATAAAACCAGGAGTTCTGCCTGGCCTTGAAAGTCCATATCAATCCAATTGGTGTTCAGAAAGAAAGTATTTCAAGTAGCATAAAACAGGTAAGTTGTGTCCCTCCTTGTTTGTAACCTGTATCTAAATTTGGAACCACTTTTTGATTATTTAGACATCTGCTACCTTGCTCTAGAGATAAGAAAGTCAGATATCTTCCTTAATGCTGATATTTAATGTGTAGTTCATTTTTGTGATTTACCATTTGTCAGAAAGAATGGATAAAGATCACCTGTTCTAGAACTAAAATAATTATTTTGGTACATGTCCTCAAATTTAATTGACTTAGATCAGTAACTAAATACCAGATTCATTTCTGTACTTAGGGTATGTTTTGCAAATAATTCTTCCCCAGGTAGATTCACTTACGAGTCACTTTGCTAAAAGCCATACATTTCATGAAGAGTATTATTTAGATTTTTCTACAGCCAGAGTGAGTAACTGATCGTTTCTTCTTTGAATTTTTTTCAATCTAAATATTATTCATTCTTTGACAAAGCACTCTGATGCCTAAGGGATGGGTAAGTGCTCTGCATTCCAGAACATGGTTCCCCATGGTGGTATGAGCATCTAAGGTTGCCAGATTTGAAATTTATTAATCTCTAAATGTAACTAATGTGAACTTTGTAAGAAAAAAATACATGACTTGTTTGTGAGTTTACAGACCCTCTGCTCTATTGGTCAAGACTTTATAGACTTGAACACTTAAATTTTCTTATTTTTGAAGATTTTTTAAAGGGAAACCCTAGATTTCCTAAAGTTATACCTTCTGTCCACCACTCTGTGTGTGTGTGTGTGTGTGTGTGAGAGAGAGAGAGAGAGAGAGAGGTATGGAATATTATTCAGCCACAAAAAGTACGAAATATTTCCATTTTCAGCAACATGGATGGACTTAAGGACATTATGCTAAGTGAAAACCCAAAAAAACAAGCACCGTGTGATCTTACTTATTATATGTGGAATCCAAAAATATAAATAAAACCAAGCTCATAGATACAGAGAACAGACTGATGGTTGCCAGAGGTGGAGAAGGTGGGTGAAATTGGTAAATTGGAGTCAAAAGGTACCAACTTACCCAGTTATAAAATAAATAAGTCATGGTGATGTAATGTACAGCATGGTTAATATTACTATAATTTAATATTAATAATACTATATTGCATATTTGAAATGCTAAGAGAGTAGATCATAAAAGTCCTCATCAAGAAAGAGAACTGGGGGAAGCCAGGATGGCTCAGTGGGTTAAGCGCTCACTTTGCAGCCCCAGGGACCGAGGATCGAATCCCGGCCCCGACCTGTGCAGACCCATATGCTGATCTGGGGAGTGCCCCCAGTTCAGTTCTCTCTCTGTCTCTGTATCTTTCTCTCTCTCTTCTCTCTGTCAAAAAAACCCCCCAAAAAACCAATAAAAAAAATATATAATTGTAAAATAAATGTACACTCTCAACAATTTAGGAAATAAAGACAAATTTATTTTTTCTCCCAACTTTTTATTTTGAAAACTTTCAAACGAACAGAATGCAGATATGCAGGCCAAGGGTCTTCCCAGTTATTAATGTTAAGCTACAAAATTTACTCAGAGCTTCTTGGCAGTCAAAGTGAAAGGAAAATACAGCCAGTTCTATAATTCACATTGCCTATAAGGAGAAAACATATCAGTTATTCAAGGGTAGCCAAGTGTTTCATGACATTTACAGGAGAGAAAATTTTCTTGTATTCATTTAATAAAGAATGCAATGCGAAATCACGCAAAACAACTCTACAGTAACTGCAGTTATGAGTTCTGTAAACTATGTTGTACAGAAGCCCTTAATGTTAGCAGAGGGTGTGTGGTATGAAGGCAGCAGTGTGGGGGTTAAGAGCCCAACTACCTGGGTTTCAGTCCTGGCTCTATCACTTATTAACTGCATGACCTTGAGTAAATTACTTAACCTTCTATGCCTTAGTTTCCTGACTTATAAAGTATTGTGATTAATAATATCAATGACCTCAGGGATGCTGGAATAGATCAGCAAGTTGAGCTCTTGCCTTGCAACCGTGAGGTCCAGGAATCGAATCCCAGCCCTGGCCCATGGAAACCGATATGCTGAACTGTGGTGCAATCGGTAACCTCTAGGATGGAGGAGAGGGTTATCCCCTCCCATAGGGGAGGCCCCCAGTTCGATTCCTGCCACATGAGGCTAGCACCCACCTGTGGAATGAAACTACCGTATGTAGAAAACTAATGATGTGCAACTATGGAGACTGCTCTGGGCCCTCCCCCTTCCCTCTGTCTCTGTGTCAAAAACAATAAAAATAATTCTTAAAAAAAAAATTCCTCCCCCAAATCTAAGCCTAGAATTCCATTTGGAAAAAATATATCTTCATTATAGTTAACAAATATTCATTGATTATCAATAAACTACGTAATCATGATAAAAAAAATGTAGTAGTTGTACATAAATATTCATTCAGATCATAACAAAACTACTTAGAAGGAATGTTAAACGATCAGCATTGGCTTAGTACAAATACCCTGTTTTACTTTGTTTTGTTTTTATCACTATGGAAATGCATCCATGTAGTTACATCAATTTTTTGAGGCACATTGAGCCTGAGAGTAGGTAAATATACCAGTAATACCTTGATACACATTAGGTAAAACGGATCACTCCTTCATCTTTATCACTTTATACATCCTTCATTTTACTTCATACAGAATTCTAATATAGCATGTAGTACATTGTTATAGTTACAGTTCATTCAGTTCATACAGTTATGCCTTGCTTTGTTTAAAAAAAGAACTATAGCAATTACTTACATCATTATATATTTTTCTCTTTTCCAAAACTGCATTTCTTGCATAACTGTCATATCCACAGTATCTGGACAGAAGCTGGCACATAACATACTGATTCTCACTATTTGGTGAAATGATCTGTGTAGGATTTGGAGTGTTCTGCTATAAACAAATTAAGTTGGGGGGGATTACCTAGGAATTTATGTTAAAATCAGTTTCAGCCTGACTTTCTCTTTTGGTAGATGATAAACCAAAACCTGGAATATTTAGGAAATCCACCCACCCCCACCCCAAGTTAATGGTTAGAATCTTAAACTCATATCAACCAGTCCAGAGGCCAATCTACCATGTTGACCTGCCTAGTACTGGAATCTGTCTCTCCTACCTCACTAAAGCTGCTATTGTATTGTTAGTCACCAATCACCTCTACGGTACTAAAACCAGTCATTGCTTTTCAACCCTTGACATACTCAATCTCTTTGAGGTCTCTGACTCTGCTGACACTCTCTCCATCTTGCAGTTCTTTCCTACCTAAGTTTCATAGGCATTCTGCCCACCTACTTCTTGTTTCTCTCTGGCCATTTGTCTTCAGACTTCTTTGTGGTCTTTTGTTCATCTGCCACTCCTTTTTAAAGTGAGTGCTTCCTGGGGCTATATCCTTGGTCTTCTTGTTTCTTCTATATTTTCTCCCTGATTGATCTCATCCATGGCTAAAACTTCAGTTATGATTTATAAGTGAATGCCCTCCAAATCTACGTATTTTATTTATTTATTTATTTATTTTTATATCTTTATAGAGAGTAATTATTTTATCTTCAGTGCATATTTATTTTTTTTTTATTTTACTTTTGACAAATAGAGAGACAGAGACAGAGACAGCTAGAGAACCGAACTGTGGGAACTCCCCAGTTCAGCATGTGGGTCCGCCTGGGCCGGAGCCGGGATTCGATCCTCGGTCCTCGGGGCCTCAAAGCGAGCGCTCAACCCGCTGAGCCATCCCGGCTTTCCCTACGTATTTTATTTTAACTCAACTTCTCTCATCACTCATAGACCTGTGTAATTTGACTGCATATTGGATATTTTTCTCTGGATGTGGAGGTTCCCTCCATCAAATTGTAGTCACATTGCAGTAAACCTGCACCCTTCTTTTCCAGATAAGAAAGAATGCAACTGGAGACCAACTAGCATCTTTAATACTGACTGTACTAGTTTCCTATTGTAATAAGTTACCACAAACTTAGTGGCTTAAAACAACACAAACTTATTATTGAGTGTTCTGGAGATAAGAAATCCTGCAGTCAAGGCATCAGCCGGGTTGTGTTCTTTCTAGGGCCTTGAGGGAAAATTCTGTTTCCTTGCCTTTTGTATCTCCTAAAAGCTGCCTGCATTCTTTGTTTCCATCTTCAAAGCCAGCAGTATGGATTCTTAAAATCTCTTTCTTACCTCTGCTTCCATCTTCCTATCTCCTTCTCTGACTCTCCTGCCTCCAGCCCAGCAAGATAATCCAAGATCATTTCCCCCATCTCAAGATTCTTAAGTTAATCATATCTGAAAAGTCCCTTTTACCATGTAAGGCAAACATAATCACAGGTTCTAGATTAGGACATGAACATCTTTTTTTTTTTTTTTTTTTTTTTGCAGGAGGGTTGGGGTGGAGTGGGGGCGGGAATTATTCTGTATACTACAACTAACGGAGTTGGTATTGAACATTATCTGTGGGCTGAGAACTTCCTAATGCCAAACTCGGGAATTAAATATTAAGTTTGTAGCCCTGGGCCTGGCACCACCCTCAACCAACTTCCAGGTGCTGCTCCTGGAGAAGCAAGAAGAACAGGAGAACAATTCTGTGGAGGCAGCTTTCTTTTAAGAGAAAAGGACGGGTACACATTCTTTTAAATCCACCAATCAGGAAGTCACTGCTACTGAGAGGAATTAGCTGGAAGCAGGTGCAGCAAGAGGCCAGAAATGTTGTATTAATGGATGTCACTCCATATGGAAGATATCACAAGTAGAGAATAAGTGTTTCCCTAATAAACATATCCATTTTAACTCATCATTATATCCCACATCTGATCATCCTCCTAGGACTGTTATCACCACTTTCTAGTAACTTAGATCAGAAACTTGTGGATAACCCAAAGACTCAATTTCGTTCGCATCTTGCTGAACGTTTCCATCATATAACCCAGCACCTACACTAGAAACTTAGTCTACTCATTTATCCCCCACTCAGTGCTGTCAATTCTACCGCCTTAACAGCGCTCATATGCATCCTTTCTGCATTCTCACTGCCAATGACTTGGTTAAGACTCCTATCACTTCTTATCTGGAGCATAGGAATGGCCTCAAAACTAATCTCCCTGCCTTAAGCCTTGTTCTTTCTGTCCATTTTCAGTCTCATACATTTACTCAGGAAGCTCCCTTTGCCTGGAATTATATCTTTTCCAGTTACTCTCTAAACTCCCACACTGCAGGCCCCCAGTTTATCCAAGAGTCAAGCAGAACTGACTATTCAACATCAGCCAGGGTCAGACTTGAACTTAGGCTTCTGATTCCAAAGTTCATGCTCTTAACTGCTCTTGCTCGACTACCTTCTCTTATAATAAAGCTTTACAAAGAACGTTTGCATGAATTCTTTCCTTTTAGCCTCATAACTCCAATGTAGGTAGAATGGGTATTCTTATCCCTATTACAGAATGAGGAAACTGAGAGTCGGGTACTCAAGGCGAGGTCCATCACCCCCTTGCTCCTAAGTTAACTAGTGCCACTGGGCAGTCTTTCACATTAAGCGCGCAGTCAGCCCTTTCCGGCTTTACTCCTTTGAGGCCCTTACTGCACTTCGCAGAAGTAGTCTATGGGGTCCGCGCCAGTCTAGACCAGGACACTGCCCTCTCCACCGCGGGCGTCCAGTAACTTCGCGGCGGCAAGGCGGGGACTGGCTCAGCCGCCATGACGAAATAGGTGACGCCATACAGTGACGTCGTATGGTGACGTGACTTACCCGGAGCAAGGTGCCGGCAGTTCAGCCACACCCTAGGAACCCCTGCTCCGGAGGGCAGTGGGTCCGGCGGGTGAGGAAAATCCGCAAAACCCGCCTGAGGCGACCTCGGGGGCCTAAACACTCGGATCCCACCAGCACACCCGCCGCCGATCGGTTGCTAGGTGACGCCATTGCGCTGAGGCGCGTGCGCGACCACGGCGGTGTGCGTGAGATCGGACGCGCGCCGCAGTGGCGGCGCGGACGGCGGTGACGGCAGCGTCCGAGGGGGCGGTGGCCACGCACGGGGTGAGGAGCAGGCTGAGGAGGCCTCTGTGCCGCCGGCTGGGTCGCAGAGGAACGCCGTCGAGGTGAGTAGCCGGGGCCTCGCAGGGGAGGTGGGGCCTAACCGCACCTGCTGCGCGGGCCCGGGGCGCGGGGACGCGCGCCTCGACCACTCCCGCGCGCGCCGCTCCACGCCCCTCCGCTGTCTCCGTGACGGGGGCTGACAAGGGTCAGTGTCTGGATTCGGGTGCTCTGGAAAGCGGCAGCGAGGGGCCAGTGAGACTCTAGTTCTGAGAGGTGTAGGCGGAAGTAGATGTCCGAGGGCGTCGGGGTGGCTCTCCCAGGCTCCCAGACTGAGTCGAATCAGGAGAAACCCGGGTTGCCAGAACAGCCTCACATCCTCCCTGAGACGAGGTTGCTGGAGACCGAGAGAAGGAGGAAACGGATGCTGGGGTTGGGGGTTCGGAAAGTTTGGCACTGCTGGGGCCTTTAACGCCCCTTCCCAGGCGGGGCTGGGAGGAGGAGCCGGTTGTTACGGAGGGAGTTGTGAATCAGTGCCTGCGTGTGGCGCCAGACACACCCATGACCTAAGGAAGGCTATATCTGTCAGTGGAGATAGCGGGCGGCCAACCTGTTGTCTAGAGTTTCCAACTTCACATATACGTACACGTGCGTAATGCACCTAAAATGTTGTTCTGGGCGTTTTATCACATTGTTGCTACAGATTTTGAGGCCATGGGGCGGATATGCATCTTCAGTCCTTACTTCCTCGTCGTAGACGCAAATCAGCTGTTTAATTTCCTAGAACCCTGTAGTGCTTTTGTCATTATTAGGGCCAAGTAAGTATGGAAACACTGGGTTTTTTTTTTGTTTTTTTTGTTTTTTCCTTAAAAATAATACAGGCTTGCTATTTACTAGGTAGAAAATACAGATTCTCTTCAACGTGTGGGCTGGAAAATGTTGATGTGGGACAAGCCTGAGTGTAAAGGCGCAGCAAACCATCAGCCCAATGCCACTCAGTCCACTGGACATCTCATGGATAGATGTGTGGTGGTTGTAGTTATCCTTGGGAGAAGGAAAATTGGAGGTAGGGAAGAAGTCAATCTTTCCCTAGAACCAGTAGAAAGATAGACTGTATTAAAATTTAATCAGAGTTTGTGCAAGAAAATGAAGAAAATTGTAAGTTTTCATTCAGCTCTAAAATTCTTTGATTCAGTTTCTTTACTGAAGATCTGTAAAGTATGTTGCCTGAGGTTCTTACATCTTGGAACCAGTAATAACAGGAATCACATCTGTTTTTGTTACGGTGGTATCTCCAGTAGTACTTACAAAAGTGCTTGCCATAGAGTAGGCAAGTAATAGATAATTGTTCTATATCACATAGTATAAGTGTTGTATCATTGTATAGCAAGCATTTAGTTCAGGCCTTCGTAAGTTAATACATGTGCCCCCTCTGCCCAGTATTGTGCTACATGTGGGAGGAGGATTGTGAGATTACAGATGACATAGAAGACCTGGCTTTTTTGCTTTAAGAGCTAACAGCCTAGCTAGGAAAATAAAGAATATGTATAAGAATATTTATGAAACCAAATGAAATAGTATGTAAACAAATGCTATGTGAGCTGCTATACTTTAAATGCAGTAGAAATTTAGAAAAGATAAGACTTGTGGTGGGTTGAGTTAGAGAACACTTAGAAGAGGTGAAATTTGAGCTGGTCTTAGAAAGAAGTATAGAATTTGAATTAGAGAAGAGGTAAATATGTTGAGAAAGTAGTATGGATTTGGTCATTGGGGGATGTATTGAGGAGACTTACTTGTCCAGTAAATAGAGCAGAAGGTCTCTGATAGGGGAATGTCGGAGAGATAAGGTTTAGCAGGTTGGGAAGGGAAAGTGTTAAGACTAAGGTAGCAAGGCTTATCAGCATGCCACTGATAACAAGATAGAGCCTGCTTGCTGGGTGGGATAGGGGTTGTGCTACTCAGAGTAGAGTCTTACATAAGAAGTGTTATCCTTACCGGTACTTAAAATAAAAGGATATATGGGGATGCTGGGATGGCTCACTTGCCTTGCAGCCCCAGGGTCCAAGGCTTGAGTACTGGCCCAGGCCCCAGCCCTAGCCCTAGGCCTGGCCCTAGCCTTTGTGGACCCATATGCTGAACTGGGGTGTGTAGGAGGCCCCCAGTTTGGTTCCCGCTGGGGCGAGCTTCCCATGTGGGAGTTCCCCCCACCTAGTTCCCTCCCTTCATGACCCTGAACCTACCTGTGTGGAATGAAACCATGTTGAAAACTAATAACATACACTATGGATATATAACTATGGAGACTGCTCTGGGCTCTCCCCCTTCTCTCTGTCTCTCTCTGTGTCAAAAACAATAAAATACGGTAGGGAAAGCCGGGATGGCTCAGCGGGTTAAGTGCTCGCTTTGAAGGACTGAGGATCGAATCCTGGCTCCGGCCCAGGCGGACCCACATGCTGAACTGGGGAGTGCCCATAGTTCAGTTCTCTCTCTGTCTCTGTCTCTGTATCTCTCTCTCTGTCAAAAATAAAATAAAATAAAAATAAAGTATTAAAAAGAATAAAATAAATTTTAAAAATAAAATAAAACGAAAGGATATAGTTGAACCAGCATCAAGTTGTATGCTTCTGATTTCTTTTTTTTTTTAATATTTATTTTTATTGTTTTTGATGAGAGAGACAGAGACATAGAGAAGGGGGAAGGCCCAGAACAGTCTCCATAGTTGCACATCATTGGTTTTTCCACATAGTTTCATTCCACAGGTGGG
>PVKE010014790.1:0-34423 GCA_004027555.1 Craseonycteris thonglongyai
TGAAACTGGAGGGAGAGGTACAGAGATGTGGGCCCACGAGAGTGGGCACAGGTGGTGTGACGTGAGCTCAGGATCTTCAAGAGGAGCCCTTGCTCAGTTGCGGGCTCAAAGTGACCTACAGTAAGTGCTGGAAAACAAGAAACTGCATGCTCTGGGCGAGGGAGGAGGGGTCTTCCCGTGGAGAAGGGCAGGGTTAATGTCCTGGGATGACAGTTATTTTAGGTGGAAGGACCAGTAGCTTCCCCATCTGGAAAATGAGGAAATCAGAAAGGCCCCCTTCAGCCCTAATGGTAAGGCTTATAAGTACTTGAGGACATTTGGAAAGATTTGGTGCAAAAGATTATTGGGCCAAGAAACAACAAAAACAAGACAGAAGAAAGAATACAAGTTCCAAGAGCACTGAACAAGGCTGGTAAGGGACAAGGCAGTTATAGGGAGTGTTTTTGTTTTTGTTTTAATCAAAGGGAGAGAAAATTTCAAATTAATCTGTCCTAACAAGAAAAAAACATTTGCTAACTATAAACAAATTGTTTCTAGCGCCATCACTGATGAAGCAGAACTTCTAATTACACCCATAAATGAGATGGAAAAAACAAACAAACAAACAAACATGAAAAGCCACACGCTGGCTTCATCAGTTCAGCTTTCAGCCACTCATCACTTCAGACAGAAAATACTACGTCAACTGCCTCGCGCTACACTCGTCGCGGGGACTGGAAAAGCAAAAATCAACCTGCGTGCAGCGTTAAACAAATCAAGCCGATACAAAAAGAGCAAGTGCACACTGATAACAACTATGTTCAGGAACAAACTTGTGTGTGCACTAACACAGCAGATGTGAATTACGAGTCATATCAAGTGTGAGGTTTACCGGACCTTGTGGTGAATCTTGTTGGGCTTGGGGGCCTATTTCATACATGAGAAGGGAAGTGACTAATGACACTGGAGGAAACAAAGGTTTGCAGGGTTGTGCAGCCTCAAGCAACAAGTGCAGCCTCTCTGCTGGGCTGTCATTCACAAGAACAAAGTTTGGAGCAGCTATTCTAAAAATAAATAAATAAAAATGAGTAAAAATACCCGACTAAAGGAGGGGCAACCATTATCGACACATTAAGAGAGAAAAGCCTTGTATGGACAGCATTAACAAAGGAGAAAGGAAACCATTTGTATCTATTACCAGCGAGGTTGTCGGGGTAACCAGGAACTGCATTTGCATCATTTCACACACACACGCAAAGGTAACTGGTAAGCGATGAGAATGATTTTTCATACTTACAGACCCAGTCTCTTCAGGCTAGATTTTTAGCATTCCCACTACCATATGGCTCCCCAATCAAGAGCAAAAATGGCTGGCTGCTTCCTCATAAAGACAACGTGGCTGACATCCCAATTCAAACATGTGCTTAAATCAAATCTGAACATAATAAAAAAAGAAACTGATTGCATATTACCTTGAACATAATGTATTCTAGATGGTAATAAAGATAGGCTGCGTTTCCTACTCCAAAACAAACAGCCTGGATATATTCCTACATCGTTAATATATGTAGTGATATATTACTACATCCTTAATAATACATTAGCGTCTGGAACCATGACCTGAAATGTATCTGGAAAAACAAAAGACAAAAATCTCTCAGCACTCAGTCAAGGAAGGAAGAAGAGGCAGTTCTACAAACGCTTAGGACTAGGAAAATCTAGGTTTTCAAATTCTTAGTTCATTCCTCAAATATTTCCTAAGCACTCAATCTCTCTCCTAGGTATTGGGAACTGGGCTATGCTTCTTCCCCACTCCTGGAATTTCTTTCTAGATGGAGGGAGCTCCAAACAGCTTCGCTCACCCTCACTCACTCCATCCAGGGCAAGCAGCCCAGCTTTGGCTTCAGTTTGGATCAGGAACTAACTGACTATGCTTAGCTAAGCCCCTTCCTCTTACCTGCCATAGAAAGACCTATTGAAAGATGGACCCTCTACTTGGGGAAGCATCCTGGGCCCACACTGGCACGGACCAGAGTGGGAATGGGGTGTGGGGGTGGTCAGCCTGCCTATTTCCACATTACCAAGTCCACTGGCCTGGCCGTATCAGTTTTAGAGCTAACAAAGCTTTGGTTTCCCGCTGCAAACTCTTCCATGACTTCCCTGATGTATTTACTGGTCCCTCTTGAATCCCAGCTCTGTGCTACTATAGACCAGCACAGAAGAGGTCAGCAGCCAAAGAGTGGCTCCAAATTTAGAGAGCAAAGACTCATCTGGAGAGAATGTTTTCAAATGCAAACTCCTGAGACCCAGGCCCATCAATTCTGAGGAAGCAGGCCTAAGAAGGGGCTCAGAAATCTGCACCTTGGACAACCACAGCTAAACCAAAACCACATTTGAGAAAACCTTGGGGGAAAGTTCATAGACCTCTGAGCTTAAAAAAACAGGCTATGTTAATAATACATCGGATTTTCCATTTCTGTACAATGAAATGATTTTATGGTCGATCGGGTGACCCACAGAAAATGCACAGGACAGGAAGGCGGCAAGTGAGAAATGCAATTCTGAGTGGGCTAAAGTAACCGGGTGTGGCCGTATGCAGCTGCGTTCTGTCAGCTACCAGCCTAAGTCACCCTCAGCCCAAGGAGGTGCACTGTGGGGGGTGGCTGGTCCTCACACAGGCACAGAGACCGCAGAGAGGGGACACAGCAGCGTGGGGGGAAATCTAGCAGTGCTGGGCATGATCAAGTTGCCTAAAAACCATTCAGTCTCAATGCATTTCCCCTGGAACAAACCCCAATCTCCAACCCAAATCTGAAGCTGACACATGAGTAGTGTTGTCCTAGGCCTGACAAAGAGATACACAGCACTGATTTTTCTAGCCTGTTAGCAGAGGAAAAAGAATCACATTCCAAGATCTAATAATGTCAAGACTGCACAAAAGGCAAAGTTCAACCAACACTTACTAATATTAATAATATTCATGGGCGTGCTACCCTTTATCAACGTCTGGCTCATGTCCCGACTGTCCCAGCGGCACTATTATACACCACGTCCAGGACACACACTCTCTCCATTTTGGGAGCTTTTAAGCCGATTTAACAGTGAAAGTGTAAATCATTCTTTCAAAGGTCCTGCAATCCTAGGGCCTCTTTCTAGATTAGGACCATGTCATAGCCCCCTCCCCCACCCAAACCCTAGAAATCAGAGTCCAACTATTTCTCAAGAACTTATCTATAATTACGGCACACCTTTAAATGAATCCTGAGAAAACTCCTAGGCTGTCCCCTCAAGTATTTTAATGTCCTGCATTAATGAGGAAAAACACAAGGTAACTCTTTATACTTCCTACCCATACAGGCTGGTCTTCATGAAAAACCTGAACATTAGCAGATAATTCCATCTCCTCTAAGACTGCTTTCAACCATTACACAAGTGCATTCCAGTGGGGGCTTATACACATCCCCAGAAGGTAATTCCACTCTGTGGTTTTGAAGAACCTACTGTGTGCCTAGAAAACAAACAAACAAACAAACAAACAAACAAAATCTAAGGTCAATACCAGCAGGAATCCCTGAGCCAATTCTCTAACAGTCAGACAGCCCAGGATTAAGTCTATCAGTGTGGGAGGCAGAAAAATGGTCCCCAAAGATGGCTATGGAACCCACAGCCCGGGAACCTGTGACTCCTTTCAATTAGAAGAAAACGGGGACCTGGGGTTGGTATTCAACTGATCAACTGTTCAAATGGGCACCACAGAATCCGAAGAGCTGGAGGCAGGAGACAAGAGTGAGGAGGTGTAACTGTGAAGGAACCGGCTCTGAAAATGGAGGAAGGAAGCCATGCAGTCAAGGGATGCAGGTTCCCCTCCAAGCTGGAGAGGGTAGAATGAATGGCCCGAGAGCCTCCACACTGAGTGCAGCCCTGCCAACACCTTGATTTTTTTAGACAAGACCCTCATTGGACTTCTAACCTACGGAAATATACACTAATAATCTGTGTTGTCTGAAACCACTAAGTTAGTGGTGATTTTCTACAACAGCCATCGAAAACCTATCTTTGAGGCTACTGAACACCTGTGGCTCCTTTCTCCAAGTACAAGAATGACTTCTAATTATGTTAAGTGCTATCTACAGGGTCTGGCGGAAGTAAGGCCCTTTTTTAAGTAGTAGAGTGTGCTTGAGTGTGATATTATTATGTTATAGACTTACATGCTTCTGATTTTATCATAAAAGATTCAGTATAGATTACCAGCTCATTAAAAGGGGGCATGACTTCCGCTGGACCCTGCATACTAGGTCTTGAAAAGCAAGAGAGACAAAGGCTTTCCCAAAAATCTTTCAATTGATTCCAACAGAAAAAAAAAAAAGATTTACCCTAAAAATACTGCCCAACAGAAAAACTGTCACTAGAAACCACACTTCAGCACCCTATGAAAATAAACAACAAATCTGCCCAAGTGTTAGAAACTTGTGAAAACACATTTTCTAATTTGGTGCATAAATTTTAATTATGGAAAGGTCATTCAAATACTTGTTTAAGAGAAAGCATGACCCCAAAACAAGCCTGTCCGACCTGCAGCCCGCAGGCTGCGTGCAGCCCAAGGTGGCTTTGAATACAGCCCAGCACAAATTTGTAAACTTTCTTAAAACGTTATGAGATTTTGCCTTTTTTTTAGGCTCATCAGCTATTGTTTCTGTTTAGCATATTTTATGTGGGGCCCAAGACAATTCTTCCAATGTGGCCCAGGGAAGCCAAAAGGTTGGACACCCCTGCCCTAAAAGCTCAAAGATGGTTTCCACCTTGTCTTGGCAGTGGGTTTGTGACAATAAACATTAAAGGAGACACCCTCTTGTCCTGCTGCTAACAGGAGAGCATGCTCATCCTCAGAGAGAACAGAGGACGTTAGAGCCCCAAGTTCAATCTCAGCCTCCATAGCTCCAGAGGGGTTCAGGGCAGCTAGATCCTTGTCTGGGTTTAACACTTGCCTGCCTGCATCCCCTCCTCGCCCCACTCCCACCCCCCAAAAGTGCAATCCACTTGACATACAGCAACCAGAGTGATCTTTTTTTTTTGATTGGACGATGCCACTCCCCTGCAACTCTGCGATGATAGCTCACTGCATTGTTTTTATGATTAATTTGGAGTTTTTTATTGAGATGTAATGGACATGCAACATATTAGCATCGGGTGTATAAATTGTGAACTAGTCACAATAAGTCTAGTAACATCCGCCACCTTGAAGTCTCTCTCTGCATCTTCAGTAATGACCAAATTATTAGCATATCTACTAGGCTCTGCCCAATCTGGCCTCTACGTGGGGTCTCCTGTCCCCTCAGATTCCCCACCTGCCACCCTGCTCTAATCACACTGACTTCCTTGCACTTCCTCTAACCTGTCAAAGCTCCCTTTCCTCAGACACCAACCTCCCACTGTCACAGGAGGGTCCTTCCTGCAGGTCTCAGCTCTAGTGACACTTCCTCACAGGTCTCTCCTGCTACATCCCCCACTAAAAACAAGGTAAAACTTGGGAGCCCCCATCCTTCTCCTAGCAGCCGGTCCTTCCACAACCCTGTTAACACGTGTAACCCCATATGCCTTTGTTGCTTTAAGGTCTGCCCCCCAAATAGACCTGACACTCTACGATGGCAGGAACCCTGCTCAACACCACCAACTGGCTTCTCAACAAGGCACGTGGGCTGAGGTCACAAATCCTAGCGGGTATCCATCTTTAGAAACCATGAAAATACATTTGATTTTACCCAGCCCACACTGACGGAGGCTTAAAAAAGAACACAAAAAACGAAAACAAACAGCAACCACCAACGTTCCTCAATTAAGGGACATGAGAGGATGTGATTTGGGGGCTAAAACATAATTCTCATTGCAGTTTAAGCCTGAAAGTTTCTCAAACAAAAGCCACTGGACTTCCAGTTTGTTATGCTGAAGAACATAACACTGAATAAAATGTCACATTTTAAACTGAGACTGTGGACCTGGTGATGGAAAGTAAGCATTTCCCTACAAAATATCCATGTGGACACAGACAAATCCTTGTGACAACAACGCTGATAGTCCATACAAAGTTAATAAAAGCAAGAGCTGCAAATGAAAGCCTGTACCAAGACAGGAAAGCAGACCGATGGTATCTCAGTGCGAACTGATAGAAAGGATGGCTCTAACCAAAGACAGACAATAACAAGTGTTGGTGAGGACGTGGACAAGTCAGAAAGCTCGTGCATGGTTGGCTGGTGGGGATGCAAAAGGGTTCCACTGCTTCAGCTAATGGTCTGGCAGTTCTTCAAATGGTTAGACACAGAGTTAGTGTATGCCCCAGCAATTCCACTCCTAGGTATACAGTGAAAACAAATCGTGTTCACGGGATAACTTGTACGAGACCATACATGAATGTGCATGAATAGCAGCATTATTCGTAATAGTCAAAGAGAGGAAATGACCCAAATGTCCTATCGGATGAAAGGATACACAATTCTAGAGGGGTCAGCCTTGCTTCCATCTTTAGAAATCACATGGTTTTACTTTAGAAGCACATGAAATACACTCTATTTCATTCAATGGGTTATCCAACCAAAAGAAATGAAGTACGGAGACATGCGACCACACAGAAATCATTAAGCTGAGTGAAAGATGCCAGTCACCAAGGACCACACCGTGTGTGATTCCAGTTAGATGAAATGTCCAGATGAGACGAATCTATAAAAACAGGCAATAGATTTGAGGCTGCGGAGGAGGGAGTGTGGGGAAGGGCTGGGCGGTGAGGGGGGTTTCTGTTTGGGGTCATGAAAATGTTCCAGAACTGTGACGGCAGCACAAGTCTGTGAGCACACTAAAAGCCACTGAGTGGGGCACCTGAAAAGGGTGAAGTATACGGGATGGGAATTAAATCTCCATAAAGCTGTTTTCTCAAAGAAGCGCATCAGTGTCTGACATTTAATTCATTTAGAAATACCTACGGTGAAAGGATGACAGAGACAAAAGACACGTTCTTGGTCGCAGCTACATTTATCTACCTGTGCATACACTCACACACATGCACAAGCAAAAGGTAGCTGAAAACTGACTTACGGTTTAGAAAAGGAAAATTAACAAGGTTCAGCCTTGGATAAAAATAACTTGGGTCAGGAGGGGCTAGAAAACCATCACTACCACCTCAACATCCTCTTAAAAGCCAAAACAAAGGGTTCTTTCTCAGTGCTGGCCCATCAGTAGACCCAGGCTCAGTGGCTGAGAGTTTCCTAGTCTTGTTGCCCTGGCTCAACATCAAATCAACAGGAATCTCATCCATTCACTTTCTAATTACGCAAAGGTGGTCACATGACCACGCCTGGGCTCAATGGTCAGGAAGATGTAATGCCAACATCTATCCTGAAGAAAGGCCCAAACATTTGTGACAATGACTACCCCAGCACCAAACTTTCAGCTCAGGGTCAAGCCACAAGACAAAGGATGCATTCATTCACTGTCCTTCCATATGTGCCTGGTTCCAGACCCAAGCAGCTGGCATATAGGAAAGAAGGACCTGTACTGTCCCCTAGGCATCTCCAACTCAACCAACCTAAGATCACAGGATCTGCTGGCCTCCACCCTTTCCTCCAGGCTCTGTTATCTACCAGATACCCAGCTGTTAACAGAAATCCAAAGTCACCCCCCACCCCAGCCACACCCATCCAGACACAAACCACCATCAACAGTTCTGAAATGGGTGGATCTTCTCCTCCAGACTCCTGTAGCTACAGACCAAGTTCAGGACCTCAGTCACACCCTGGTCATCCCCAGATCTTTATGAAACTCTTCCTTGTCTACTCTGCCTTCTCCCCAAGTCCTCCTCCATGCCACCATTAATCTAGTCTTTCTCAACTGTAAATATCACGTCACTTCCCAACTTAAAATCCCTCAACAACTCCCCAGTGCCTATGTGATCAGCCCTGTCTAGTCTCATCTGCCTCCACTTTCCACCCCCCGCATCATACCGCTCCCTAAACTGCTTTCCTACCAGGCCATGCACCCACTCAAAACCACCAGGCTTCTCCCCACGCCATCACCACCATCTGAAATCACTTTTCCACTCTTCTCTGGGTGATGAATTCAGATTTTAATGCAAGTGCTTGCTCACCTGTGAACTTCCTGAAAAATCCTCTCTGCTCCAGCAGCCATCTTTAACCCCTGCCTGGCAACATGAGCACACCTGGTTGCCAGCACCTCTCACACCCTCTGCTTTAACCCCACCTGGTCTGGAAGCTTGCTGAGGGCAAAGGCCTTGGGTGCTAATCTCTAGCAATCAACCACCGACTGTTCTCACTCTGCTGTCATTATTGAATAAAAGAATGAATCCAAAGGTCTTTGCTATTTCTTTTCCTTTATTAAAAAAAAAAAAAATCTCTTGAAATGCCTGCAAATTTTCCAAGTAGAGCCTGCTACAATGTTCCAGCTTCCTGGATAGCATCAGGAGCAGTGCCCACCATGGGAAAGACACAGTGCCAGACCCTTCCCATTCATTACCACATGCACACTCTCCACCAACCCAAGGAGATATGTGTAATTAACCACTCTTCAGAGCTGAGGAAACTGAAGCTCTGCCAACTCATGTCACATGATCAATCTGACAAGGCTAATAAGTGACAAAGCCAGGATTTAAACCCAGCTACTCATACCTCTAAATTTAATCTCTACTTCTCCGCAATTTGCTGATTAGCATAATAACATGTGTTAATAGTAAAATTAAAGCATACTTAAGACGTTTATTTTAGCAGATTTACATGATCTGCTTCCCTACAAATACAGCCTAAGCCAATTTTGGTGTCAGAAGCTACTGTCAGAGATCTTACACAAGACCCGAATTCTCTTTCCTTGGTAAGAACTGTACTGTGATCCAGAGCCTGGCACATTAGGTACCCCATAAATATTTGCTCAATAAATGACTCCAATGCCTATCAAAACACAACATGGATTTTGCAGGCTAATGTTTATCACCCAGTTACTCAATCTCGCTCCTAACTCAACCACGTGCTAACCAACTAAATGTGTCTGCTAGTCCCACAAAGGGTCTGCTAACCCCAGCCTGTGGGGTCCCAAGGACATTCTCACCACTCTGAAAGTCCTCTCCTCCTTTTCCCAGGACCCACTCCTTCGAAAACCACATCTGAAATCAAAGGTCACCTTGGCCAGCTGTCTGCCTCCGTCAGCCACGTGGCCCTTTGATTCCACCTTCAAACTGACTCCTAATAGCTCACAATTCAGTCCCTCTGTTTCTGATTACTAATCATGACCTGTTTTGTGGGCCAAACTGTGCCTCCCAAAAATTCCTATGTTGAAGTCCTAACCCCCATGTTTAGGAAAGGGGATGCTGGAATAGCTCAGGGTTGAAAACTTGTCTCGCAATCGTGAGGTCCAGGGTTCAATTGTTAACCCTGGACCATGCAAACCACATGCTGAACTGTGGTGCAACTGGTAACAGCCAGGATGGCTCAGCAGCAAAGGTTCTTGCCTCCTAAACGGGAGCCCCTCCGCCCCTTTCAGTTCCCGCCCCGTGCAGCCCCACTTCTACCTGTGTGGAATGAAACCATGTCACAGCTAATGATGCACAACTGTGGAGACTGCTCTGGGCCCTTCCCCCTTCTCTCTGTCTCTGTCTCTCCTCTGAAACAATAAAATAAATCTTTAAAAAAAAAATGTTTAGGGAAAGAAAATCAGACAAAAGAATAAAATTAGGCTCGGGGTCAAGTAGACATAAAAACCGACCAACTAAGGAGCACAACACATTGGCTCTGACTGATTTTAAAGCTTCCTGACAGCCAATCAACATTAGCAGCTTAATCAATGGGTTGTTACCATTGGCTTCTATACTAATCTACAATAATGCCCCCACGCATTTCATCATGAATAATTCATCCACTTTCCAAGGAGCACGCAACAGGATATAATTAAACAGAAAACAAGTCTTCCACGGCATTCCCTCGCTCTCTTGGTTTACCTTTGACAATAGTTATAAAGTAATCGATGAGGGCAGAACTAAGCATCTGAAGTTTACAAGGCCACCTGGGCTACAATTCAAATGCGGGTTATGTCCATTTGTGAACAGTTTTCTCTTTCAGGTCATTCTACAATTTACTGATTTGGGGGAGCATGCAAATGGGGGGGCATGCTAATTTGCAAATGGACGCTGGCAGGACCTCGCTTCCAGGAGCAGCACAGTCACTTGTTACTCAGATGACACTTGACACTGGGTAAGCGGAGAAACACTGATTTGAAACCCCAGCCCTCCCTCCCCAACACAAAGCACTGGCTCTTTCCGCGACCAGGCACTCCAGACACCAAATGCAAATGAAACCAACAGAACAAACATCGAATTCAGAAGGCGCAGATGGCAAACGCCCTGTTCCGAGTTCAGCCATTCACAGGCCCGAAGGAGGACATTGCCCCAGGAGACACACAGCTGAACTCTCGAGAAGCCAAGCTCCTTTTACAACCAGACACGTTTGACTCCACTTATCCAACTCTTTCTCCTTCATAGCTTTCCTCCCCCAGGTTGGCTCTAGCATGTCAAAAACTGAAGTTTCATCTAAACGAGTAAGACAGGATTCTCTGCTGGCATTTTTGGAAGCGGGAGCTGAACTTCCTAGATCCAAAGTCAATTGTTTCTCTTTTGCAACCTCAACGGAGCTTCACACTCAATTTCCACTTCCATGCACTCCTTCAGCAGCAACATGGAGAGGAGGAAGGTATTGTCCTCAGGTTTCTCAAGAAAAGCAAGCTCCACCCCTACCAAGGTTTTCTTGCAGGCCTTTCCCACCATCAGGGACAGACTGATTGACAGTCAAAACCTCTCTCCCCAGTAGAGAGAGGTGGAATGTTGTAGCCAAGCTGCGAGGGGCCTGGGGTCAGGGACTCGGGACTGGAGCAGTGACATGCCCTTACTGTGGAAAGGGTTATCCTACCCATAAACCCTGAGATTAGGATAATGGGCTAGGGTGGAGAGGGCATAGGAACTGTCTCCCCTTGCAGTCTGTTCACTAAAGCAACAACTCTGCACCTTGGCAGAAATCCCTTAACCACCAGTTATATCTCGCAGGTTGGCATCAGATCACTTCCATTCCATGGAGTCATGACTCTGGCCTCGAGGAGAAACAGCTTCAGGAAGCTGCAGTCTAACATCACCACCTTCAGCTTTCTAAGAGGGATTTCAGAATCAACCATGATGCTAAGGGGATCCGAATGACCCTGCTAGCCCAAGGATGTGCCCCTCTCCACCCTACATCAGCCAGAAGCCCACACCCAGGCTGATAAAACACTTCAGGTCTATTTCCAGGAACCCATGGGGGGGGCGGGGGGGGGGAGATTCCCTCCTTCAACCAGCCTGAGGGTTCATCACCCCAGCAAGCTGCTTGCTCTCTTTGTCCTGGCTGCCAGGAGACTCAACTGTTCATTGAAATCCATTTTTTTAACCCCTTCCTTCCTGGTTCTGTTCATCATTCTCGTATTTTTATTGAGCCTGCGCTTTTATTATAAATTGTCTCAGATTATTTTCTGTAGCAGCCAGCATTTCGAGTCACAGACATGGCACAGTACTTCAAGAGCTTTTCTACGTTATGGGGGTCACTCATGCGGCCCCTCCAACCATTCCTAAATCTCACATGTCTCAGGGCCTATTCAAATGGCCAGGTCAAATTCTCCAACTCTTTCAATGGACCAAGGAATCGATTACGCAGGCCTCCTGATTACAATATGGGCAGACCCCTGGCCTTGTGCAATGCGGCAGCCTTGTTTTTAATGCATAAATGAAATTTTCCTTTAACGTGGTTGTCCTAAATGGTCACATGGGGACCAGAAATATCACCCTTCCATGCTACCAGGGGATAACACTACAAGAAGAAAGCTGGGCTAGGTCAAAGCAGACATTCAACGAATGTCCATTGCATATGTGAGAAACCAAGCATGCTTATTTTTCCATAAAAAGCATTTTAATATTTATTACCAAGTAATAATAAATGCATTAAAAAATATTTGCCAAATGCCTATTATATGCAAGGCACTGTGAGAGGAGCTACCAGGAAAACACAGATGAACACAGTAACACAGGTGCTGGCCTGGAGGAAGAGCTCCTGATCAGCTCCTGACGTATAGAATGAAGTCAAAACAGCTGGAATGTGGACAAACACAGGGCCCAGATATTCAGAGACCATCCCAATTTCAATATCTACCAATAAGCTCACCTGACTGCATCCTATGTCCCAATGCGGTGAGAAAAAAAGACCACGAGACCACCAGCTGGGAAGTTCTCATCCGGACAAGGAATGTAACTGTGAGCTGGAGTTTGCTGAGCATGTCTGTTTGCACCAAAAAACCCTGTAAGGCAACTTTGTTACCTGCGGGAGAACTAAGGCTCAGCACTGAGAATAACTTGCCCAGTTTTCAAGTGTGCTCATCCTCTTCTGACATTCTGCCCTCCACAGGGGATGCCACAGAATGAATGCTTGCCACCACCACCACCACCCCACCCCCAGAATTCTGGTGAAATCCTAATTCCCAATGTATCTGGAGGTAGGGCCTGTGAGACGTGAGTAGTTCATGAGGCTGGCCTTGCACCTTCATAAAAATGCGCGCAGCGTGGGAGGCCACAGTGAGAAGATGGTGGTCTCTGAACCAAGAAGAGGGTCCTCACCAGACAATAAACCTGCCTGCACCTTGACCTTGAACTTCCAGCCGCCACAACTGTGATAAATACATCGGTTGTTTCTAAGCCACCCAGTCTATGACATTTTTGCTATAGCAGCCTGAACAAACTAAGGCAGGGAGTATAGAATCAAGGATATTAATTTCCTTTGGAGGGACTCCAGAAAGGATTCAGGAGAAGGGTGTGGGTTTGGGCCTAGCAGATTTGAGATGATGATGATGGCCCAGCCGCAGCTAACACACAAATGCTCAGTATCCCTATAGGATAGGTACTGTTACTCTTCCTATGTTACAAATGAGGAAACTGAGGCACAGAGAGGTCACACAGTGGAAAAGTGGCAGAGCCAGGTCTCGAACCCAGACCGTTGGCCTGGGGAGCCCCTCCCTGCTCCTAACCTCTCAGGACAATGACTCCATGCTTGTACTTGGGTCACTCCATGATCAAAGGCCTGGAGGCTGAGTGTGTTTAGGAAACAACAGGAAACAGAACATGAAGAGGGAGCAGAGGCTCCAGAAGAGCCGAAAGTCCCAGAGTCAGAGACTCACCAGGCAATGTGGGACCCGAACTGCCAGAGTGGCATCTGTCATCTGCTCCAGTCCTTCCCACACCCACGGGACCGAGTGGCACCACCGAACCCCCAGGACCGTCCTCTGCTGCTGGCCCTCTCACTAAGCACCATCCCAACCCCACTTGGGCCGTGGGAGGGTCCTCTCTTCAGTTCTCATGGGCCCCCTCTGCTCGGCCCTGACCTGACACACGAGCCCTCCTCCCTGCCCCTGGCTCTGTACCCTCCCATTTGCCCGATTCTTCCTCACTATTCTGTGACCATTTCCTGGATAAAACTAAGTGTGTGTCGGGGGGGGGGGGGGGAGCCACTCTCTGTTACTATCAGATTTTAGTGCCTCCTCATGCTTCCTGTCACCCCCCTCCAGCACAGAACGACCCCAGGTGGGGGTCTGAGTCCACTCGTTTCTCTGTTACCACCTGCTCCTCGGATTTCAGTGCACAACTATTCACAAGTTAAAGCCCTCAGGCTCTAGTGACTTGAAACTTTACAGAACGCATCACACGCTCCAGATAAAGAGCAGAGGCTGCCTGCCATTGTGCTGCAAACAGCTGGGGATCAAATGTGGGCTCTATCTGGCCTGCTGTTTCGGGTGCCCTTCACCAGCTACAAGTAGAGCACTTGGCCTGGGGCTGCATGAGCTCATTTAAACGTGTCCGCTTTAGGTTCTCTGTGTACTCGTGGTGGGAATGGAATGCTACACCCACTTGGAACGGTCCCTGCACAGGAGACTGCAGCCTGGGCCAGGAGATCTAAACAGCACGGAACACAGAGCTGACACCGAAACACTGTCTCTGACAGTCAGTGACAATGGTCTCATTTCGTTTTCATCAGAATAAAATGCCACAACGCTGGGGCTGTGTCGTGAGCCTTGGGACAAAACTGTCAGCATGCATTTGCTTTTGTTTTCTTTGTTCCTTTTCTTTTTCTCTCCCTCTCTCCCTCCCTTACTTCTTCTCCTTCCTTCCCTTCACCTTCACCTTCCTTCCTTCCTTTCCTCCCTTCCTCCCTCTCTCCCTCCTTCCTTTTTTCTATCCATTGGTAATTTAAGGAAGAATTCTAAATGGTCTGTTTCCCTCTTGAGATGCCATGGTTTTATGTGAAATATGATGAAGCACTGACCTTAATGAAAGATCCGCATGTTAAATGGCTAATATGAAATTGGTAGAGGAGAAAAATCCCAAACTTCTAACTGCCACTCGCTATTCCTCACATGTCAATTTACTACACTGTTAAAGATTTTGCAAAACTAAAGAGAATTCACACCCCCCAAACCCCACGATTTCTGCATTTTCAGGACAGATCAATTGCATTTTTCCAGTGTAAAGGAAAAACCCACCACAGTGAGTAGAAGCCCAGAGCTGGTTTTTTGTTTAACTTACTGATGCACCTTGTTTTAGACAAAAGTCAGCACAATGTGAAATCTAGATTCCCACTAAAGCCAGGGGGTTAGGGGATGACTTTTTAGATGAGGATAACCACACAATGACTTTTATTACCAAAACCCCCTGAAAAGATCATTCAGTTAGTCAAAAATAATTCTCCCACATTTTCAATAACATACCTGTAGATAAACACAATACAAATAAAAGAGCATCACACTAACATGAGGTTCTACCAAGCAGCTCCCATGGGGAAGAGGCAAGCTCATCCTAACAAAAGCAGCCCCTAATGCAAACACTTGGCATTCCCCAAGCCTGTGGCCTAAAACTCCAGACCAGGGGTGGCCAACCTTTTGGCTTCCCTGGGCTACACTGGAAGAAGAAGAAGCTGTCTTGGATCGCACATAAAATACATGAACACTAACGGTAGCTGGTGAGCTAAAAAAAAAAAAAAAATCTAACGTTTTAAGGAAGTTTACAAATGTGTTGGGCTACATTCAAAGCCACCCTGGACCATATGCGGCCCGCAAGTTGGACAAACCTGCTCCATTATACAAATCAAAGCTTTCTGGCAGAACTTCCGAGTACACAGGCACACCTTGTTTTATACTTGTTAAAAAACAAAAGTAACCGGAGACCAGCCTTGAAGGTCCTCTGAGCAGACAGCCCAGTTTAGTCATTCATCTAGCCTGTGCATCGCTGTAAAGGCACCACTTCCTCACTATACAAGCGGCATTTTAACAGTTCCCCTGAGCCCCCGGGTCCTGTTATGGTGAGTGCTCCTGGTTTGCAAACTGTCTTTTGGTGTGTGCACAGCAAAGTTGGACCAAGTCCTACTCCCGTGACTCACTGATTTTACTTTGGCTACATCTGAGCCCGCGGGATTTCATAGCACCCAAAGTGGAGACCCAAAGACCAGCAGCCCCTGCAAGCCTGAGGCCAGGGAGGAAGCCGGGCGCCCACATAGAGGGATTTCTGACCAACCCAGCGTAGTACTTTGCTCACAGGATTCCCAGCAACCGTGCCAGGTGAGTAAAGGAAGGTTACTTCCTGGCAGGCTCAGGAACCTCAAATATTTGGGGGATCTCACGGAGAGGAATTCACCCAAATCCATAGGTCTTGCAGATAACGTCTGACAGCAAGTCCTTGGCTTGGCTTTTTGGCCTCAAGATGCTTTTAAAAGCTGAATATGAGATTCCTTATGAAAAGCTCCAGCCAAACAGATTTAAAGGCGGTGGTCATGAAACAGGAATGGTCAATTACTATTCTTGCTGAACGCATATAAATAATCAGGCCATGGTTATTGAGACTAGACTTATTTTGCAAACAATTTCGTCTTCATGTGGCTATCTTTGGTAGAAATGAGGGTGATTTTAGAGAGAAAAATTATTTCAGTAATATACCTTTGTGAAGATTAGCTTTGCCCCCACCCCCACCCGACCCCCATCTTTTCACTTTTCAAATGCCTGCACCCCTGCAAGGTCAGGTCACAATGCAGGGCTGCCTTGAGGGACAGGTGCCCCCTGCCCTCCAAGGCAGCACGGGCCCAGACAGCCTCAGTTCCGTGAGAACACAAGTGTGCAAGACAGTGATAGAGCAATGAGTGAGAGAGCAAATAAATGAGTGAGTGTGAGAGTGAGCCGGTGTGAGAGGGTAAGCATGGGGGTGTGTGTGTGTAAGTTTTCTCCCCTAACAGTGTATCGTCCTTCAGGACTAGCCGTCACCCATGCCTTTTAGAGCTTTCTGAGCAAGCACGTGGCAGCCAGGCCCTCTGTAAGCACCTGCTGAGTACGTGTGGCCCTGCTTTGCTGCTCCACGGCCCGGGGAGCCAGGCACAGCTTGTAGCTCCAGAATACCACTGGACAACCGGCCCCTCGGTAACGGAAAGCTCAGATCAGCACCATCATGTTGTGTGGGAGGAAGGACTATGAGGAATAAAATAACAGCATCTTAACTTGCAAAACATCTCGAAAAGTGTTCAAGTCTCTGTAAAATGTGAGCCTCTGTAAAATAGGAGCATCTGAAATCTTAGTGCCATACCTTTCTACCATGTAACGAAGGCATCTTCGAAAGTGAAGGCTCTGCCTTCAACCCCGCACCCCTGCTGCCTGGTTTCCTTCCAAGACCCTCCAAAGTCCCACCACTCAATCAGTTTCACTTGCTGCCATGCAATCCCTTATGCTGGCCCTCAGCTCACAAAGACAAATGTCAGCTCTGGAGGGGTGGACTCCACGAAGAACGGAACCGCAAGACGGGCCCGAGGTGCGAGCTAGGATGAGCAGAAGTCCACCAGGAGAGCAACGGACGAGCAGGCGGTTTCCAGGCCAGGACACAGCCGGAGAACATCAGGGACACAAGAGCACCGGGGGACGAGGGAGTGGCAGTGTAGCAGGACCAGGGTGGTCAGAGATGAGGGTGCAAGACGCATGGGTGGGCCTGCAGGTGAGGAGGGCTTTGCAAGCTGCACCAGGGAGCCAGGCCTTTGTTCTGCAGGAAGTGGAGAGTGACTCAAGCCCTAGAGGTGCCACATCTGCCCGTGGCAGTGTGGAGGGACGACCCTCGGACTCCAGGAAACCTTGGCACCACTGCAGAAGCACCTGCGTGGGGACTGCGCGTCCTTCCCTAACACCCTGAGGGGCCAGAGTCAAGTGGGAGCAAGTGGCTCCCATGCAGAACACACAGTATGATGCCTTCACGTGGAACGTATGCTAGGTCTCACACGTCACGCCTCTACCACATTCAGGCGATGTCTCTGGTGTATCAAAGTGCTTATTATGTTTGGAGAGTGGAGGGGAAAACTCTCTGCCAGCAGAGGTTGTGCAATGTCTGACCTCTGTGTTATATTGTCAGCAGAAGTGGAAGGTACATGCCAGAGGAGGGCAGGGCCACACAGCAGTGACTTGAGGGTCTCAGCCCCATTTTGGGTGGGGTAGCAGGGTTTTTTTGTTTTTTGTTTTGTTTTAAATCCCAGCCTGGAGATAACTCTGCTTTGCTATTCCTGCTTTTCAAGAAAAACCTGCTCAGCTGCAATAGCATAAGAGACCAGAATAATTATGAAACTAACCAACTATGATATACTGGGCGCAGGAAGAACAAGTATGCCACAGACGTCTCATGCATTTCTTACCAAAAGTCTTGCTATATTTAAGATCACCGTGAAATGGAGACTTCTTGAAAAACTCCCATGTGAAAGCGCCATTCAAGACACCATCAAATTTAAAACTAACGACGTTCATCAAAATCCATGTCCCTGAGAGCTCACTATACAGGAACCTACTGGCATCTCCCAGCCACTGAAATGTCCTTTTGCCTACATAGCACTACTACTATGAACCCTGTCCTGGCCCTTTACCTAAAAAGAGTCTGTCCACGTGTTGCTGAAACACCTTTCAAAAGAGAGTTATATGATCTCTCTTCTTTGGGAGAGGAATTTCCTTTAATCTGTGAATTCTTAAATTCCACATGAACTGAAATTTTGTCAATTGGCATAGCAACACGCATAACAGTATTTAGTGTCTATTTAAGACAACGTTAGCAGAACACAGAACAGCAGTTAAGAAATATCCTAGTGGCGTCTACTTGCAGGAACACCATGGCTACTCCTTTTTTTTTTAAGATTTATTTTATTGTTTTTGACAGAGAGAAGGAGGAGGGTCCAGAGCAGTCTCCATAGCTGTACGTCATCAGTTTTCAACATGGTTTCACTCCACACAGTTGGGTGGGGGCCACACAGGGCAGGAAATGGGCTGGGGGCCTCCCTCATGGGAGGTGCATCCCCTTGAGCCAGGGGCTGAACTGGGAGGTGAGAACTAAACTGGGGGCCTCCTGCATGGAAAGCCCACCCCAGTTCAGCATATGGGTTCACATGGGCCGAGACCAGGATTCAATTCTCGGTCCCCAGGGCTGCAAAGCGAGCACTTAACCCACTGAGCCATCCCGGCTTCCCTGGTCCCTCTTTTGCTAGCTACTCAAGCCGAGCAATGGGCACAACCCCACTGAGATTCAACGGCCTCTTTTGCAAAATGGGGATATAAAGCGAATACTTGCCCTCTTGGCTGGAGTGGCGATTAAATGAGTAAATCTATGTGGAGCCCTGAGCAACACTGACGGGTCCAAGTAAACCCTCAACGAGTGAGGCAGGAATGAGCAGTTTATCACTGTATGCCAGAAACCAACCACATACCAGTCCCCAGCAGGTAACTGACACATGCTATTAATGTCTCATTTCACTCCAGCTTCATTTTATAATTGTGGGAATAGAGACCCAAGAAGGTTCAAGAATTTTCCCAAGGGCAACAAAGTGCAAATGAGCTCCAAACAGAAAGGAGTCCAAAGCCTGAGGTCCCATGTGCTGCACGGGAAGGCTCTGGAACCTTCCCTCACGGTGACAAATTTCAAATGCTTCCTCCAAAATCAGTCTTTCCTATGAGTTACATTGTCTCCTGCCTTTTTTCTCCTATGAATGCATGATAGAACTATGAAATAAAATGTGAATAGACAAGAAGGCAATATATGGAAATTAGACTTTCTCTGAAGCCAAATCTTCCACATACAAAGGTTAATGTATTTTATTACTCGCCTGCGGGCCATCTCATGCGTTTGCACACCTCAGTGTCCACGTCACCTGGCACAGAGCACAGCCAGCAGGAGTTCAAGAAATAGTTGTTAAGAGATTGCTGGGATAGCTCAGCAGCCTGAGCACTTGCAACTCTGAGGTAACTGCTAGGATGGCTCAGCGGCGGTGAAAGTTCTCACCTCCTTGCAGGAGGCCCCCAGTTCAGTTCCTTCCCCACGTGGCCCCACATCCATCTGTGTGGGATGAAACTATGTCACAACCAATAATGTACAACTATGGAGCCTGCTCTAGGCCCTCCTTTCTTCCCTCTCTCTCTCACCTCTTAAACAATAAATCCTTTTAAAAAGAAAAGAAATCGTTGTTGAATTCAAGACTATCTGGCCTCTATCTCCACAAAGAAAATGGAACACCTCAGAGCAAAATATCAGATAATAAGAGCAGAAATATGGCAGCCAATAGAGCAACATACGAGGTCTGTCCGGAAAGTATCCAGCCATGTAATATGAAAAATAGAGGCATTTGTTCAAGACGATACAACATACAAGAAATATTGTACACAGGACAATGATGCCTCAGGCCCCTTCACAGTAGGCACCTTGAGACCTCACACAGTCCTCCCAGCATCTTTTCTACTGTTCAAAACACTCTGCCAAATCTTTTGTTGGAATCACCATCAGCTGCCTTGTCATAGTGTAAACATGATGGCTACCCAGTAGACCTTTTCACTCAGCAGCGTCTAGCGCCCCCACTGACTAGTGCAGTGAAGTTGTCCTTGTTCATACAGCACATTTCAGTCCATTCACCTTGGCTGCCAGGTTACACTGACATCGTGCAAACCGTCCTCATTATATTGACAATGGCTGGATTTTTTCTGAACAGACTTCATAATTGCCATACTTGAGTACATTTCTCTTTCAGCTACCTCACAGCCAGGGCAATGGTGAAAGATCAAGCTTTTGCTTACACTTTCTAGGGAAAGACACTTCCTTGAGAAATTATAAAATGGATACTGAGTAAAAAAATAAACAATGCCTGCACTGCATTTATACAAAAATGTGATTAACTTCACATGGTTATTTCATGTGGCATCCATTAATAAAAGTTAAAGGGAATGTAAGTTAACATTAAACTTCTACCTGGTGAGGTTTACTTTAGAAGAAGTTTGCAAACAAGGGTCAAATGATAACAAAAGAGCAACCCAGTGAACATAACAGAAATTAGATGGCCTGTTTTTAAGGCAAGCTATTCTCACTGGCAAGCCACAATCAGTTGAGGTGTATCACTGAATTGCATAGAGTGTGTTAGGTGGCCTCCCTAACAGGGTGGGGGTCTTTGGCCTCCTGAATTTACACCCTTGTGTAGTCACCTCCCACACAAAGTAACAGTGATCTATTAATATAACCAATAGGGTATTCTGGAAATGACAGAGTGTAACTTGTGAGATTAGCTCATTAAAAAAAAAAAGAAAAGAAAAACTTCGCTGTTTTCACCTGGCTCTCTAGAATCACACATTCTGAGGAAAGGTATAAGTGTCATGCTAATAAAAACATTCAAGCAGTCCTACAAGACAAGAAATGTGGCTTCCCGCCAACAAGCACTAACTTGCCAGCCATGTGAGTGAGGAGAATGGAAGCAAGTACTCCAACCCCGTTCAAGCCTCAGATGGCTCTAGTACAGCGGTGTCCAACCTTCCGGCTTCCCTGGGCCACATTGAGAGAATTGCCTTGGGCCACAGATAACATACACTAACACTAATGATAGCTGATGAGGTAAAAAACAAAACAAAACGCGTAATTTTTGTAATGTTTTAAGAAAGTTTACGAATTTGTGTTGGGCCACATTCAAAGCTGACCTCATGCGGCCTGCAGGCCATGGGATGGACAAGCTTGCTCTTGTAGCTTTGGCGAATGTATTGACTACACGCCCAGGAGAGAACCTGAGCCATAATCAGCCAGTGGACACACTCTAGGACACCTTGACCTGCAGAAACTGTGTGAGACGATAATGTGCATAGTTTTTGGCCTCTAACTTGTCCCGTAGCTATTCATAACTAATACAGATTTTGGTAACTGTAACTGGCGTGCTGCTATAAAAAACCAACCAACCTGGCAGTGGTGAGAAGCTGGAAGGACTGAGGAGTGTTAGCAAAAGCTTGAAGGGTCCTGGGAACACGAAGTAGAACCCTGATGGTCTTTCAGGAGGCTGTGAGTGCTGGTGTTATGTGAGGGAAATGTTATTAGAAGCTGGAGCAGAAAAAAGTCCTTGTCATTCCAATAAATTTAACAATAAAAATTAAAAAAAAAAAAGAGTTCTTGTTATACAGTGACAGAAAGTTTGGCAACGTTATTGCCTGCTGTTAACACAGAAGGTAATAAAAAAAAAATGAAACAGTGATCTATCTTTATGAAGATGTCCAGGCAGAGTGTTGAAGACCCCACCTATATTCTTTGTTAAGACCTCAGCAAATCTCCAAGGCAGTGCCTCAGAGAAGCATTCTGCAAACAAAGAGCATTCTGAGAAGCAAGGGGTGCTCTGAGCAGTCTCGGAGAAGCCCCGTGTAGGAAACAGCGTATCACGAGATCTGTAGGTGTGGTGTGTGCCCAATTATGTGAACCCCAGAAAGATTCACAGGACCACCACATGTTTATAAAGGAATTATACTGGCAGAAACATCATCAGCTTAGACTGAAAGGCACAGAGACAAGACAGAATAAAATTCTTTTGACAAGAAGCTGAGAAATCTAATTACAGTAAACACTCAGTTAACCAGCACCCATGGGACTTGGTAGATGCCAGCTAAATGTAAGTGGACTCTCTGTTAACCAGAACACAAGCCTCCTTGAGTTCTGGTTCACAGAGACTCTACTGTAGTTAGAAATAGAGACTAACTTTCATAGAAAAGCTCGCCTGCTTTTTAAACAGCTTTATTGAGATATATTTCACATACCATACAAGTCACCCACTTAATGTGTACAAGTCAATGGTTTTAATATATTCAGAATTATGCAACCATTATAATTATCTAATTTTAGAACATTTTGTCACAAAAAAAAAGTAAATAAAAAACCCACCTAGCCCTACGCAACATTAATCGACTTTCTGTCTCCATGGAGGCTCTATTTTATATAAAGAGAATTATAAAATATGTGGCTTTTGTGACTGGCTCCTTTCCCTATATAATGTTTTCAAGGTCCATCCATGATGTAATAAGTAGTGGTACTCCATTCCTTTTTATTGCAGAAGAATCAACTGTTGCACACCTATACCACATTGTGTGTATCCATTCATTGGATGGTGGACATTTAAGTTGTTCCCATTTTTTAAGCCCACCTAATTTCAAAGTCCCCCTTCCTTCCCAGAGTGTGACCATGGGAAAGTGAATTCCCTTTCTTCCCCAAAACTCATGAGATAACATGTAAATCACCTAAATCAATATCCAGGTGTTCAACTTTATGCAGTCAGCACTAGGATTACCTTAATTATTACGAACTACTGCAGCACTTCCCGTACATACCACTAACTGAGCCCTTCTTTATGATCACTGTTGTTTTATGTTTAGTCAATAAACATTTATTATCTACACTATTAAGGCACCATGCCAGGTCTAAATATTCAGTTAAAACAGAAGCCGTTTCTACCCTTATAAATAAATATATTGTGTGCTACTTACTTCCTACTTAGAATTTAAGTTCCTCATAAAAAAATGTACATGTTCCTTGGCTTATTAAGAGAATCTGATTCTGAAGGACATTTAAAAGTAAAGATTACAATGAATAAAAATGCTTCCCATAGCCTATCGGTAATACGGAAAATATTAGAAATGACCAGAGTCCAAAACTATGCAACAGACAAGTAAATAAGAGAACATCCACATCATGGAATGTTTTACAATCGTTTACTAAAGCATTTTTTTTTTAAAGGAAATGCTCGTTTTATCCATAAAAAAGGCAGTGTCAAAAAAAATGCATTGATAGGACCATCTCCATGCGTAAAAGATCATTAGAAACCAACCAGAAGCATTAAAAATGTTAACATCAGTTAGCTCTGGTTGTGTTTTTTGGTTTTTTTTTTTCTGTCACATTTCCAGTTATGAGCACATATCCCTTAAAAATATCAGACTATTTAAGAATTCGAGTTTCCAATGTAAACCTGAAAGCTTAGAAAAAAAGGGAGTCAAGGGGTGGGGCAGCGAGGGGAGGATGGGCAGGGGGCGGGGCAGCGATGGGAGGACGGGCGGGGAGCACACAGGAGTGACTAGGGTATGGGGCTGGGTATTTTTGTGTTGCACACTTTCCGTGAATTGTTTCACAGTAAAAAGGTCCAAAAATGTTTAAGGTTATGCTCCTTGAAGGCAGGAACCATCCCACCTTAAATCATCACATTTCCCGCATAAATAATTACTGTTATACATCTAACAGACACTTACTATAGACTGAATGAAGGCATTACTGACCAATTCTTAAACTTAAAAAATTATCCCATTTCCCCTTCTGTGACACATCACTGTACCTGTTTTTGCTGTGATGTTCAGGGCTCGAAGATCTGAGTAGAAAGTTCAGGTTCCATGAAAACCACCACCTGACATTTCAGATTGTTTCTTCGCCTCTTCAATTTAAAGATCAACTTGCACTAGCAGCTCTTGGAAAAGGCTTATGTTCCCTAAATGACATGCCACTTAGTAACAGAAGAAATATGACCAAAAAGTCTGAAAAGCAGAATATACAGGAACAAGAACGAGCCATGGAATGTGTGATACCAAGATAAGGAAGGAAATCAATACATTATGGTACAGGACATTTCCCGTGATAAAGATAAAACTATTTTTCAATGTCCAAATAAAACAAATTGCTGTGATTTCGAGTTACACATTTAGTCCTGGGCTACAATCATTTTTCTGAACCATCTCTTTCTAAAATGAAAGAGATGTATTATTTCACTCTGAAGTATACACAGCCTGTCTGAACACTAGGAGAGATTATTAGATTAGGGAGTTGCTGCAACTATAATGAAGGTGTAGTTGGGGAAATAGGCAATTTGAATTCTATGCAAAATACCTCTGCTAGGGAGAAATGCCTAGAAAACACAGGAAGTTTCACACAGAGTTTCCAACTCTTAATTGTCTCTCTAGTAATGAAGGTAAGTACTCTGAGGCAGGTACAAGGGTTCAACCTGTTATGTGAGGTTGAGAAGTAAGAGTCGGAATACAAACATAAACAAAGCTTGTAGTTCATGTCAGGGTAGAGGGAGAGGCGATGGTTTATTTATGTGTCTTATCTTTTTTTCATTCAACTCATTCCAGCATCCAGATTTCCACATGTGTTCAAATGTCCTTTTGTACACATAACAATAAATCCACTGCTTAAAAAATATGGGCGGTGTTCCAGAGTTGCATTTGCAAGCTAATTATTTGAAACTTGGACTCCATTTCCCCAAACACACATGCGTTTCCAAAGCTGGTCCACAACCATCTATGTAACTTACAATGCAGCTGAAATACTGCACGCTTTTGATTCATGGTAAGGAGCAGAGGACATCATAGTAATATTAATTATCATACAACAGCCGTAAAAAGGCCCAGACAAGTTTTGATTCCTGGAGTTCTGTTCCTTAGGAGTTTGGTTACTTATGTTTCTCAGACAAGGGCTCCTTCCCTCCACCCACCTCTACCTCTCCCCACCCCCAAGGAAGCTTTTTTTTTTTTCATTTTTCTTGAAAGCTTGAGAGACTGCTCGTGGGACTGCTGCTCCGTCTTCCCAGCAGGGGCAGGGCAAAAACAGTTGCCTCTGATCACGGACTAGCAGCCTTCTCTGTCACACCTCACACGAGCCAGCTTGGGGCAGCCCCCAAGCTCCATGTTAGTAAACAGCTGCTTTCTTTTTCTTCTTTCTTGCTTTATACTTGATGGTTAAAAACAAACACTTTTTAAAAGCCTCTATTTATAGCAACCCAGGGTGGCTCCTCCTATCAACATGGGCGGATGCTTTGCAAATAGGCAGCAGGTACCCAGAATGAAGACCATCTCCCTGGTCTCTTGGTAACAGATGTTTACCCCACAATGGTTTGTTTTCTTCCACAAATTATCCATGAGAAGGCTCAAACTAATGAATCTAGAGCTTCTCACCTTTCTAGACCAAAATGTCAATAGGGGAACAGGGATGTCTAACAAAAATAATCCCATTTTAGTCTTCACATCAAACCCCCAAGCTTCAGTTTACCCAACATCGTGAGAATCAGAAACTCAAGGGTTATGTGTTAGACCTAAACCTTTTACCAGAACTCTGGAACCTGAGTGAACTCCTGCTCACGTGAAACACGGGAGTATGTGCTAGAACCCAGTGTCTGGGTGGATTCCCCATCTGGAGGGAATCTTTCCACATGAGCTTTGAATCTCGTTCCCCCACCTTTCCAGGGATCACCTCATCGTCCCTTCTCCCACTCCACTGACACATTCTTTCACTACTTATACACTCACATCTCAGCCAGTTTAAAACAATACTAACTTCTATAACCCTACCCACACAAATTACACACACACACAAGCGCACTTACACATCCCATTCCACCAACCCTTATCTGGGAACCTCACAAGGGCCCCCCAACTCCACAGCCCCATGGGTTCCAAAGCAGCCTTCTCAAGGACCTCGGTCAGGATGGGGAGGGGGCCAGGCGGTTAAGATCCCCTGAGGCAGGCCACTTGCCTCCCATAAAGGTCTGCCACTTCCCAGCTGTGTCTGGTTTCGTAATCTGTATAATGGAGCCTCAGAGCCTCCGTTTCCTCATCTAAATAATGGAGATAATAGTGTAGTACCTATATTATAGGGTATTACGAACACTGAATATGATTATTTTTAAAGTCCCGAGGACAGGGCCTAGCACACACTCAGTGCTTTGTGTTCATTAAATAGATGAGGAAGTCTATACACACAGTCATCTATGATGACACTTATCATTACTGCCATTCCAATCCCAGGAGCCTTTCTTCCCAAAAGCTCAACATCAAAAGAATGCTGAGGATGAATGGATCATTAGGATCATCCAAGCACCTCCATTTTAGATGTGAAGAAATGAATGAAGTGAAGATAAGGGGCATTGAGTAACTTAACCAAGGATACACTATAATTAAAACCCCAGAGCTGAGCCAAGATTCCCAGAGATTAATTACATTATCAGCATTACCTGCAGCACAACCAGCAGGATAGTCGTCCCGATATGCAGGTACACATGACACACATCTTGCAGTTATTGGGGTCTTAGCACATTGCCACACTCAGCCCCAAATGCTTCCTCCACCCGGAAGTCACAGGAACACCTTCAAACATTTGGAATGGCACAATAAATGTATCAACGCTTTCCCATATTCATAGTCTCATTTAATCTTCTGTCATAGAAGGCATCACTTTTCCTCAATAGTAGATGACATGAACTGGCCCGTGTAGACACCAAGCCCAGTTTCACCCAATCCCATCCAGCCATCTTTCTATCCCCACCTCTCCCCCAGGGCCAGTAGAGCCCTGCCGCCCACCTGCTCCTGCTGATCTGGCCTGAGAAAAGCCCCCCTCCCCACCCACTTTCTAAAGGCCCTCTTTCTGTTCTAGTTTGCATTTTGTTTTCTTAAAGACAAGTGAAACATAGATAAGCAGTCAAAGCAATGCTAGAAATGCATCTTTATCAAGAGCCAGGAGATGGGGAAGCCGGGATGGCTCAGTGGGTTAAGCGCTCACTTTGCAGCGCCAGGGACCAGGGATCGAATCCCGGCCCCGGCCGTGCGGAACCATATGCTGAACTGGGAGCTCCCCTAGTTCAGTTCTCTCTCTGTCTCTGTATCTCTGGATGTGTATCTCTCTCTCTCTCTCTCTCTCTCTCTCTCTCTCTCTCTCTCTCTCTCTCTCTGTCAAAAATAAAAATAAATAAATATATTAAAGAGCCAGGTGAGCCATCCACTGTGGAGTCAAATGAGATTGTGAAGAACAGCCCACAACCTGGAGAGTCCTGGAACAGCTGAGACGCCCCTGCCCCAGGCTCTCTACACTCCCTCCTCACATCCCCATCTACCTGAAGACCAGGGCCTGGAATCCAGCTACCTGCAAACACTTCTGCCTTAGTATTCACAGCAGACCCAAAGCGCTGTTTTCTACTCGTTCTCCCTTGTAAAATACCCTTAGATACATTAGAAGGCCACAGGCAATGCTACTTTTCAGGCAAATTCACTATGTTTCAGATAACTGGCCTTTTAAAACGCTTCTAGACATCAGCTTATTTTTAAATGAGTAACTTCCTGGAGAGTAAGTCTATATTTGGTAGAGACCAGATAGATATTAATCCGATATGACAAAATCTCTAATGGTCCCACACAACTCTTAAACATCCACTACCTTTTAGGCAAAATGAAAAGAAAAAAAAAGTTTCTCAAACCTCAGCACTACAGCCATTTGGGTCCAGATAACTCCTCATCGTAGAGGGCTGTTGGGGGTACTATGGAATGTGTAGAAACACCCTTGGCCTCTGCCCACTAGAGGACAGGAACCCCTTCTCCTCAGGGATGACAACCACAATGTCCCCAGTTGAGAATCACTATTTTAAGCACAAGAGTCCAAGGAAACCAAAAATGGAGCTCTGTGGGAAGGATAAGGGCAAGCATCCAGCATGGTGCTTCAGGAGACAGTCAACCAGGAAGTAACCCAGAAGCACTCCCTGGGGGCCCAAGACCCCCAAGCCTGGTTCACCACTAGAAGCACCTGGGGACTTTTCAAAATGCAGATTTCTTGGCCTGCCCTGACCCTCCTCAATCAGAAGCTCTATCATGATGCCTGCAAACTGCATCTTCAAAAAGTTCCTGGAAGTAATCCATAAGCAAATATTGAACTGTAGTTAATGACAGCACATTCAGTCTATAGGACTGAAGTGTACAAAGGTTTATCACGTACTTTGAAATGTGTCCAAAGACAAGATGTGCCCATCGAGAGGATAAATAGGTAACACAGCAAGTACGGTAAAACGTTCATTGTAGAATCTAGGTGGTGGGTATACAGGTGTTCACTGCACATTCTTCCAACTCTTCTGTACTTGAAAGTGTTCAGAGTAAACTGTTGGAGGGGAAACTAGAGAACTTCTGATGATCAGCAGGATGTGAAAAGCCACTGAAACAGAATAGATCCCACTCCTCTCTTGGTTCAAGGCCATGAGCTTTTTCTCACCTCTCACTTTATGTAATAAACCAACGATAAGTCAAGAAATTCAAGAAAGTGGATCCAAACCTCAAACAGGATTCTTTTAAAAAGTCAGCTGGCCCTTTTCCCTCTGTGGCCTGGTAACCTGATATTTCATTAAAGTAAAACAAATTTTACCACCTTGCCTAATGTTATTTTATGTTCTCTTGTTCATAGTCCCAAAACTGAGGCAGAGTTCTTCACAGGCTACTATGTAAAGTTTTGTTTTCTGTTTGGTTTTTTTTTAGCTTTTACTATGCCTAATATAAGAAGGGGGTTGGGATGTCCTGTTATATAAGGGCTGTCCAGAAAAAAGCCAGCTACTGCCCATATAACGAGCAGTTACATGGCTGGGTACTTTCCGGACAACCCTTATAGGTTAAAGAGAAAAGTCAAGGGTTTGCTCTTCCCGAGACACCAGCCACCACCTGCCTCCCCACACTGCAGTTTATACAACTCAAATTACTAACACCCTGCCAGTCTGGCTTCATGCCAGAATACACCTTCTGCTCGCATATTTGTGGGTTTCTCGACTTATTTAAAATTCCTGACCACAAAAAAAAAAAAAAAAAAAAAGTGGACAGGTCACATTTCCACTGAACCACAGTTCAAGCAATCAAGAGAAACGCACTTTAGTAATCCAGTGCGCTCCATTTATCAAAGGGCGTGATCGTGTCTCTGGATGTCAGCAACGGTTATTTTCCACAGTGCTTTGTGCCAACCCAAGGGCTGCTTTGTGTAGCTGGACCAGTGGAAAATCAGTAACGAAATACGTGATCTCAGCTACCTCCAAAAAAGGAGTTCTTAAAACTATCTCCTGGAACCTCATACCTTTTACATTCCCTTTTGCTCTCTAGTAGAGGAAATCCCTGCTATGATATCCTCTGGTCCTAAAACTGCACCGTCAGGCAGATTCTTTTGATAGCCGCAAATCGCCCAAGATCATCATTCCTACAGCGTTTGTCCTCATGGTGCTACTTAACTTTTTTCTTCGTGTGATTTTGGGAGGAAAAGAGCACAACGACAAGGTACAAATAGTGAGAACGGAAGGCATCACTGTTACATCCAACAGTGATGAAAGCTCAGCCTCCTGTGTTAGGCAGAAGTGGATCAGTCCAACAGCCCATCCCATCCTCTTCACTGGAAAATGGGAGAACACTGTCGGGGGGGAGGGGGGCTCCTTCAACCCAGCGAGGCAGAAGCAGACCCTGCCAGCAGCAGAATGGTTAAGGAAAACAAAATGCAGACTTAAGAATTCTACACAAGGAACCAAACGCTCAGTTTGCACAAACCAGATACTGAAGCCTAATGCACTGTTCCTAACACCTTAGCTGCATCTGGATGTGCCCATATATCTATATGTTATTTTTAAATAACAGCTTTATTGAGACTTAGTACGCATATCAGACAGTCCACCCTTTTAAAGTACACAATTCATTGATTTTTAATATATTCACTGAACTGTGTATCTATCACCATTAGATAATCCCAGAAAATTTTCATCACCCCAAAAGAAACTATATCCATTATAGCCCCTCCCATCAGCCTCCACCAAACACTAAGCTACCTTCTGTCTCTTAAGGATTTGCCTACTCTGGACATTTCAAATAAATGTGTGGTCTCTTGTACCTGCTTCCTTTCACCTACGATAATGTTTTCAATGTTCATCCACATTGTACCATTTTCTGACCTTCATTCTTTAAGACCTGAATATTGTTCTGTTGTATGAATGGACTACATTTTGTTTGTCCATTCACGTCCTGCTGCTCTTGTTGCAAAACAAGTGATCATAACTATTAAGAGTTAATTTTTGGACTCCCAATTCTATTGCATTGATTGATAGCACTATACTGTAGCTTTGTAGTAAGTTCTTAAATCGAGAATTGTCAGTCCTCCAACTACGTTCTTCTTTTTCAAGACTGCGTTGGCTATCCTGAGTCCCTTGCATTTCCATGCGAATCTTAGGATCCACTTGTCAATTACTGCAAAAAAAAAAAAAAAAAAAAGGCCAGATGGTATTTTTATAATTATCACACTGAATATGTAGCTCAATTTGGGATGTAATGCCATTTTAACAATATGTCTTCTATCCATGAATATGGAATGTTTTTCCATTCTGAAACCTTGCTGAACTTGTTAGTTCAAGTTGATTTGCTTTTTGGTTTTTAGTTTTCTTTTTAATGCCTTACAATTTTCTATATACAAGTTCATGTCATCTATGACTATTCTTCCTTTCCAATCTCAATGTTTTTGGTTTTTATTTATTTATTTTTTGACTTCCTGTCCTGACTAGGAATCTCCGATACAATGTTGAACAGAAATGAAGAGAACGGCCATCTTATCTTATCTTACACATGATCTCAGGAGAAAACATCAGTTTTTCACCATTAAGTGAATGAGATGTGGGTATCTCATAGATAGCCTTTAGTAAATCAGGAAATTTCCTTCTATTCCTAGTTTGTTGATTGTGTTTATCATAAAAGGGTATTCAAGTCTGTCAAATGGTTTTTCTGTATCTATTGAAATGATGTGTGGCTTCTGTCTTTCATTTTGTGAATGTAGCATATATTACATTAATTTTTGTATGGTAAACCAAGTTTTCACTCCTAGTAAGTTACCCTGGGTCGTGATATACAATCTTTTTTAAATGTTGCTGGATTCAATTTGTTAGTATTACAATGAAGGTTTGTACCCCTATATTCATAAAGGCTATTGGTCTGTTGGTTTCTTGTGATATCTGCCTGATTTTGGAATCAGGTTAATTGTTGCTTTATAGAGTAAGCTGAAAAGTGTTGCCTCTTCTTCTATTTTTTTTTGAAGAGTTTGTGGTAATCATTCATATTAACTTTTCCTTAAATGTGTGGTAGAATCCACCCAGCAAATTCACCCAGTAAGCCACTTAGTCCTGGGATATTTCTATGTAGAAAGTTTTTTGATTAGCAATTCAATCTCTTACCATTGGTCTATTTAAACTTTTGAATTCTTGTTGAGTCAGTTATGGTCATTTGTCTTTATAAGAATTTGTCTATTTCAATTAAGTTAATCTAATTTGTTGGCATATAGCTGTTTATAAAATAATTTCTTTCTGCCCCATTATCTCTCTCCTCTTTTTTCTGAGACTCTCATGATGGCTATATTGTATATTTCATGATGTCCCAAAGGTCTTAAAGGTTCTGTTCATATTTCCATTGTTTTCTTTTTATTCTTCAGACTGGATAATATGAGTTGACCTGCCTTCTAGGTCAATGATTCACTCTTGTGTCAGCTCAAATCTGCTAGTCTCTAGTGAATTTTTCTTTCCAGTTACTGCACTTTTCAACTCCACAATTCCTATTTGGTTCTTTTGTTATAATTCCTACCTTTATATTCACATTCTCTATTTGGTGATCCCCCGCTTTCCTTTAATTCTTTAGATATGGTTTTCTATAGCAGTTTGAACCTAACTATCATAGCTGGTTTAAGTTTTATGTAGTCTGTCCAAGGCCCAAGCCTCCTCAAAGACAGTTCCTATTAACTGCTTCCGCTCCCCCCACCCCCCACTCCCACATTGTATACGCCGTATTTCCGTTTCTTTGGATGTCTTATAATTTTTTGTTAAAAACTGGACAATTTAAATCATATCACGTCAATTTGAGATATCAGATTCCAGAACTCTTGTTATGGACCTCAGGTTTTGTTGCTGTTGTATATTTATTGATTTTCCTAAACTAATACTGTGAAGTTTTTGTTGTTGTTGTTTTGTTTTTTGTGTTGATCATATATGACCACTGAAGTATCTGCTTAGTTTATTTAATGATTGAACAGAGATTTCATTAAATACCTTGAACTAATAAAGCTTACAGCCTTTATCAAAGGCTTATATGTACGTGTTGGGGTATGCCTTCAACGTTCTGCCACACAGTTTATAACTCTACTTCAGTCTTCACTTCTGTGTACAGAGTCCTCAATGTCAGAGGTGAGAACTTAGGGTCTTCTTGGGTCTTTCCTGGACATGTGCAGAGCCTTGTAGATTCCCAGGAATATGTTGGAGCTTTTCAAATCCCTTAATGGACATTTCATTCCCAGGTTTTTCTTTCAGTATAGTTTTGGCCCCAGCTCACAAGACCATCTCAGGCAGCTACGATTAAACAATTACAACTTATTGTTTTCAACAAATACTCAGTGAGTAGAGCCCTTTATACAAGGTGAGCGCTGCGTCATGTCAATTAAAGACAAGCCCTACCAAATGGAGCCCTTAAGCAAACTGCCAGGTCAAACAGTGACGTTTCTATGGGAGTGGACCTTTTGGGGAGTTCCAGTTCTGTTCTTCCCCATCCAGTGGCCACTAGATCTCTGGTTTTCACTGCTACCACCCTTGCAAGGCTATTGGTTTTCAAGGCCAAGATGGAGTTGGGGCAAGGAAGGATGAGATTAGCACAAGCTAAAATACCACAGGTTCACGGTTCCTACGGAGATCACAGTGTTTTCCTTGAACAAATATTCCTTAGACTATTGTAAGTCTTTAGTTAATTCCAGAGTTCTGGAAAGATTGATATTGATAGATGTTGCCATCATTCTCAATGCTCTGATGAAGTAAAACTATAGAGGTCCTTACTATGCCATTTTGGAATTCTAGGGCCCTTATCTGTATTTTTACATGAAATCTTAGTGGCATGTTTATCATCATTTTCAACTCAGTATAACTGTGTCACTAAGCATTATAACATTAACGCTGCCTATCATGTTCTGGGAGACTGCTGCTTCTTTAACCGCATGCCCAAGAAAGATCTAGAAAATTCACAATCACTGCCCTCTATCCAGCCAAACTTTCTTCCAGGGGAATCTGTAAAACTGCCTCCTAGAACTGAGTTTACAAAAGAAAAATATGATTTGAATCTGTGGTACTTTTCACAAGTTTCCCACGTTACTAAATTTACACTGACTTCCAACTTTCCAAGTTGGTTCCTGGTGAGATGGCCCCAATTTCCACTCTAACGTTGCTGGAGTCAAGCTACCTGAAAAGTTGTGGAAATAAATGCTTAACAACTGTGCTCATCATGCTGTTCACACTCGCTGTAAAAGGGCAGAAGGAGACAGTCATATTTTCCCATACACCATTCGAGAGAAGCGTCTGTGACAAGGAACCACAGGGGAGCATATCCTCGTCAAGAGGAGAATTATGGAGCCCAGTGAGCTCAGGCCCCGATCTGTTTCCTACTGACAGTGTCATCCCATCACTTTAGGGCCAGGCAAGGCCCACAGCCATCTACCTCACTAACATCCCCTAAGCTTCTATGTAGAGAAAGAAACATCTCTATTGTTATTCTCAATCCTGATTTATTCTTAGTCTCAACAGAGCAGGTGCACTAGGTATGCCAAGTAAGCCAGATGTGCACCCACAGGCCCTTGGAGTGGTCCATCCCACCTTACTCCAGCCATTCCTTTAACCAGAAAATGTCATGTTCAATAATTCCCTGAAAACCCCTCACATAAGAACCACAAAAGGGTATCAGAGAGCTAAGCAGGGGTATTAAGATACTGTATCACCTCCTTTTATTGTCACTCTTCAAAGTCTGAGACCACCATGGCATTCAACACATATATACATTCTTAAGACTGGTTTTCAAAACGTTGTTAAGTATGATTAGTGAATTTGAAATTTCATCCAGACTTGTTTTAAATAAACCTGGACTACATGTTTAATGAGATGTTACTGTAAGGTAATGAGGCTAATGTGGCTAGTAACCTAGCAAAGAAGGCAGTTTTAACAGAAGAAGGATTACCAAGAAATTCAGTGACCCACGGTTACCTGGTTACGAACAAATGCAAGGTAGAAGGCTTCCCAAGAAACCATCATGAAAGACAATGTGTGGACCTGGGATTCAGGGAGGACTTTATGAATCTGACCTCATTGGCAAGGGAAGTAAAAGCACAAATAAACAAATGGGACCTTATCAAGCTAAAAAGCTTCTGTGTTGCAAAGGAAACCATCAACAAAGCAAAGAGGCAACCAACCAACTGGGAGAAAATATTTGCAAACAATGCCTC
>PVKE010014791.1:0-34416 GCA_004027555.1 Craseonycteris thonglongyai
TATAAATGTGAAAAAAAAAAAAAAAAAAAAAAAAAGATTTGTGATCGCTCCGTAAATAAACTGTTATATCAAAGGAACAGCAACTATGATAAAAAAATACTAGTATATTAGCTATAGAACAGTGATTCTCTTAGTGTGATGCCCAAACCAACATTACATATATTCCCTGGAAATTTATTAGAGATGAAAATTCTTGGACTGTATCTCACACTTATTTAATCGAAAACACTAGGAGTGGAGCTCAGCACCCAGCACTTGAGTGAAAAGCATTGCAGAGAAAATTATGTCCCTAAATTCTATTCAGAGGCATATTTATTCCAGGCTATTCCCATATAAAAATTAATTTAACCTACAGTTCACTGGAAAATTAAGCTAACTATAACATTCCAGTACTTGATTGTAATTGTTGATTAAAATATTATAGTTTTTTTCTCTACTACAGTATTTAGAAACTTCTATTGGTGTTAATATTTAGAATATCAACTGATTTAGAATTGCTGGTTTCATTGTGATTACAAAAGTAGCAAAATATTTTAAATAGCAATAATATAAGGCAGGAGCCTTGATGTTTCTATGTAGATAAGCTACAATGCACATATCTTGGTTTTCACATATCTATCAAGTGTTATATCAAAGAAAAGAATAAAAGATAATGTCAAGATTTTGCAATATCAGATTAACTATCCAGGAATACTGAGGGCCTGGTGTGACTTGAGAGCAAAATAGGCAGTCTCTGCTTTTATAAGTCTCCAGTGGAGTTGAGGTGAAGAGCTGCAAGGCAGAATGATTGTCTCACTTCTCATGGGGGTTTTAATTTTTCTGAGCTCCTGAAAGCTAGTGTAGAGACCTCCTGACACTTTCATTTTTCCTCTCATCTTTCTCTTCTAATTGCCCTTGGCCAAATGAATAACCACTGGGGCATTAAAATAAAAAATTCTCCCCCCAGCAAGACTGAATGATTTCTAAGTCATAGATAACTGTGTTTCAAATTTCCCAGTGCTGGAGTAGAAAATTGCAGAAGGTGAAAGTGCAGGATGAAAGGGCTCATTTAGAGGCTGACAGCTTGTAAAGAGCAGTGATGAGACCAACAGTCAAGGACAAGCTAGTCAGATTTGAGAATGAAGCAAGTAGAGAAATAGGCGAGCAGTAACAAGCTAGAGTCAATGAGGTCAGGAGCCAAGGGAAATGAAAAATGGGAAGGACAAGGATTGATTAAGTCAGGAAGGACCTGTGCCACTTCCTTTAAATCCCATTGTAAGGTCTGTTCTCAAGTCTCTAAGTTTGGGTCATTTATAAGACACTGGGAAGTTAATGAATACATTCTTTAATGCATATACTAAACTTTATGATTCCCTGTACTACCAGGCAGGCAGTACTTGGCTACTTTTTGGACCCTTGACTTTTAGAATTCTGGTATTTATCTTGAAGTAACTCATTTTGATCAGATTGCCACTTTTTCCTTCTATCCAGGAAGCCAACACAAGATGCTAGATCATAACTCTTGTCCTTCAGGTAAAGTCACATTGGTTTGCTTTTCATGAGATTATGTGCTGCACAAGGCATGAAGCTTAAAGGTATGGTCAGTTCCTCCTGCTTCTGCACCTCCTGGATACCACGGAGGAGTCCAGGCCATCAGGGCTCACTCTGCTCACAGATCAAAATAGTGTAGTCAGGTGATAAACAATAGATCAGTTATCAAATGATCGAGCTTACCTGGTTATTTTAATGACAGAAATAAAGGGCATTTGGTGCATTCAGATACTGAGACAAGAACACCAGATCATTCATTGTGAAAGTGATGGATGGGCTCTGTGATTGGCTAAATCAACTCAAAAACAAATAGTAGAAACATCTAGCCTAGTACTTACTATATTAACCATTTAAAGAGTATAGTTACAGCATATAGACTTAATCCAGTCCTAGGTGATTAAAGTTGAAGGCAACCTCAGATATAGCAAGGCCCTTACAGCATGGGTGTCTAATCTTTCGGCTTCCCTAAGCCACATTGGAAGAATAATACTACTCTTGGGCCACTCATAAAATTACTAACAATAGCTTATGAGCTAAAAAATAAAAATAAAAAAAATCGCAATAAAATCTCATAATGTGATAAGAAAGTTTACAAATTTGTGTTGGACCACATTCAAAACCATCCTGGGCTGCATGCAGCCCACAGGTCATGGGTTAGACAAGCTTGCTTTACAGGAATGTTAGAAACAACAATCCAGAGATGTCAAGCAATTTTCCCAAAGGCCACACAAACATCTAGTAAAAAAAGCAAAACTAGACCCAAGACTTCTCATTCCCAGGCCAATCCTCTTTTCTTTTTAGCCAATCTGAGTCAGGACAGAACAAAATGAAGCTATATGGCAATTATCTGATAAATTTGATGGATGTGTACAGACAAACATGGATAATTAAGGCCAGAAAATCCAATTTGGGTCTTCAATTACCTAGATTGACTGCCTACATTGACCAAATAAACTGGATAATGGCCAAAAATGCACTCCACTCTACATTGTACTGTGGACCCATTGCCTGAGAAGCACTTCATTGCACTTTTGTGATTAATAGGAACTACAGCACCACTGACCTAACTACAAAGTACAAATCTGAATGGACATATCTTCCATTGATAAAACAGATATAATGAAAGTTACCTCCAATCCCCTATTTATTGGCAAGTGAAAATGGTACAGGAGCTAAATGCATACACACTATAGAATTTCTCTGAAGAAAGCAATCATACTATCTCTGCCCAGATCCTTTGTTTCATCAAACTTATTATTCCTCCTAATGAATCAGCTATAATTCGGCCCAAGTTGTGTGATGAAAAGATTTCAAAGGCCACATTCTAAAAGCTTCAGTAAATCTAGGTCATTCTCTTGACTTCATTCTAAAAATTATGTGGGTCTCAGTTGTGAATTTAAGATAAACATCACACCTGGGATGTTTGGCCATGGATGGGAAGTATTAGAGGAAGAGGGCTTACAAGCAATCCCTCCAAAAATTTTCCTGCAAGTTTTCATGTTTTAAAGTAAGAATTCTGGGAAAGCCGGGATAGCTCAGTGAGTTAAGCACTCACTTTGCAGCCCTGGGGACAGAGGATCAAATCCCGGCCCCGGCCTGTGTGGACCCATATGCTGAACTGGGGAGTACCTCCAATTCAGTTCTCACTGAGGTGAGACCCCAGCCCAGTTCCTGCCCTGTGCAGCCAAGCGCCCACCTGTGGAATGAAACTATGTGGAAAAACCAATGGTGTACAACTATGGAGACTGTTTGGGGGCCTCCCCCTTCTCTCTGTCTCTGTCTCTGTCTCTGTCTCTCTCTCTCTCTGTCAAAAAACAAAACAAACAAACAAAAATAATAAAAAGTAAATAAATTAAGAATTCTGCCACTCATCTTTAGGTGGCTTACCTTTGCCAAGTTTCAACAAGAAAAATACTAACATATTTCAAAAATAAGGTGCCTCTCTCTGACTTTAAAAACAAATAGGTTTGGAACTTTATATGTCAACATTAGGAACACAAATGACTATGCATTATAATTAGAAACTAAAATAAAATAGGCCAGGGGAATGATGAATCAAAAAGCAAGATACAATTTGGTACAGTAGAGACCCTGTTGAACTGGGAGTCACAAAACTAAATTCTAATTCTCCACTTGGCATGAACCAGCTAGGTTACATTAGACAATCCACCCTGTCTCGGGAATTTAGTTTCCTGATCTCTACAATGAGAAGGTTGGCAGGGTGTTTCCAGTTTTACCTCTATATGACTTTAAGCCAGGGATCAGAAAACTGATGAAAGGCCATATAAGGACCACAACGTGTTTTTGCAAATAAAGTTTGATTAGAATACAAGCAGGGAAGCCAGGATGGCTCAGCAGCTTAAGCACTCACTTTGTAGCCCTGGAGACCAAGGATCGAATCCTAGCCCCAGTCTGTGCAGACCCATATGCTGAACTGAGGTGTGCTTCTCATGGGGGATGCCCCCGGTTCTGTTCTTGCTCCACAGTTCAGCCCCCTGACTCAAGTGGGTGTACCTTCCATGCAAGAGGTCCCTGGCCTAGTTCCTGCCCTGCGTGGTCCCCACCAATCTGTGTGGAATTAAACCATGTTGAAAGCTGATGACATACAGCTATGGAGAGTGCTCTGGGCCCTCTTCCTTCTCTCTGTCAAAAACAATAATATATATACAGTGTTCCCTCGCCACTTCACACTTCATGTTCTGCGGCTTCAGTGCTTCGCGGGTTTTTCCAAAATATTCATCAAAAAATAAAAATGAAAAAATACAACCATGTCAGCAGCCACATTGAGGAAAGGAGCGCTGTTTCATGTGGATGCGCGCGAGAGAAGGATCCCTGCACGTCAAACAAAGAGATGAGTTGACTCAGAGTCCATCCCACGGGCTCTCATAAAGGCGCGGGATTGGTTTCCGGGGCCACATCGACCCATGAGAGGACGAGTGGGTTTATCCCTGTGAGTTGATTGTCTGCGCATCATCGCAGCCTCACCCAGCATCTTCTCTTGTTGTATCTCGCCAGTCTCGTCCATGATGTTGACTGTCTCGCATACTATATTTTACAGTATCCTACTTCGCGGTTTTTCAGCTTTCGTGGAAGGTTCTGGTCCCCATTAACCGCGAAAAACGAGGGGTCGCTGTATATATAAAGAACACAACCATCTGTACTCATTTCCATGTTCTGTATGACTGCTTTCATGCTACAAAAGCAAAGCGGGATAATTGCAACAAGATTGAAGGAACCACAAAGCCTAAAATACTTACTATCTACCCTCTGCATAAAAAGTTTGCTGATCCCTGCTCTGAGCAACTGATAGTGTTTTTAACAAAACAGAGTATCTTGGCATCACGGCTAAGCTGAAGTTTATACTTCAATATACAAATATTATACCAATTTCATAAGGCAGATGGTCATTCATCTTCTGCCTAAGGCCATGCTGACTAATATGTCTTGTGGGATGAGATTTCATTGTCCCTTACAGTCATAGTGGTTGTTGGATGTACTATTCCTTCATTATAACTTTAACACATAAGTGACAGCAACTAATAGGTACATTGTCTGGAGGCTTTGATCATTGGTAGGATTGGTGAAGTTCACTAAACGCTGTTCAAAACTGGCCAGTTCCTGCGTCAAGAAGAAGTCTTCCCCAATCTAAGAAAGGATAATGAGTCAAGAGATTCATACTACATGAGGGAGAGAAGAGGAAAAGTTGTTGAATGTCTATAAAAGAAGGATAAAAAAGTGAGAGAGAGAGCATCTAAGACAGAAACAGTGTCATTCATACAATTTTTCCAACTTCTTGAAGAGCACAATTTATAATGAAGCTGAAAATCTATATCCAAATTAGGAGGTACAAAATTGCCTCAGACTCTGAAATTACCTAATGTCTTATAACTCAAGTGTGCAAATGTAGGAAATGCACATATGGTCCTTATTATCCAATCTCACTTCTCCGAAGACCTCCCTATTAAAGTAAAGGTCTTTTTGAGCCACAGCACAAGAGGCTTCTAATGCAGCCTATGTGAGTGCTATACTGCTGTCACCCGAACTCACCTGGCTCTTCACAGCCATATACAAGAATTTGCTTCCTTAACAATTTCCTGCTCCCTGGCCTATGTAGACCCTAGAAAATACCCACCCTGGAAAACTCAAGCAGCTGGCAAGGACATACAAAAGCCAAATCTCCACTAAATTTTTAATTGGAGAAATTTTTTTCTTTTTTTGTAAGTAGCTGAGTAGGAGCTGCATATAGCTTTACAACATACCACCCGGTGGCTGGTGCTCTTAGAGCCAATGTGATGAAGTAAGATGGAAGTTGGATTTGGAGTGAATTATTCTTGATTTAGAATCTTGGTTCTATCATTTCCTTATGGTATGAAATTAGTTACTTAAACCTTCTCAACTTCAATCCTAATCAATTAAGTAGGGCTGCAAATGTCTCCCTTCAAAGAATATTTAAATCTCTTAGAACTATATGCAGCTATATTAACACTTTTTCCTTTGGCCCTGAGAACACTTGCCAGCAGCACTTGTGGCTTCAGCGTTTACCCCAAGATAACTTGTGGATTTCAGTCCTAATCTTACCCTCAAAGTTCGGTGCTTTGAAATTTACCACACAAAAAAAATACTATTAAATACTGATCAGGGGAAGCCAGGATTGCTCAGCAGGTTAAGCACTTGCTTTGAAGCACCAGGGACCAAGGATCAAATCCTGGCCCTGATACCCGCCCATGCAGATCCATGGCTGAATTGGGGTGTGCTTCCCATGCAGGGGGCCTCCAGTTCAGTTCTCACCCCCTAGCTTGGACCTTGGCTCGAGGGGGCCTGACTCCCATGCAGGAGGCCCCCAGCCCAGTTTCTGTCCTGCGCAGCCCCCACCCACCTGTGTGGAAAGAAACAATGTCAAAAATTGATGACATACAACTATGGTGACTGCTCTAGGCCCTCCCCCTTCTCTCTGTCTTTCCCTGTTTCAGTTTCTGTCAAAAACAATAAGTATTCTTTTTAAATCCAAGTTAAAAAAATACTGATCACCATATATATTTCAGTTACATTAGGATTAGAGACAAGTTCTGTTTAGAAATAACTTTAAGAACAGTTTTTATACTTTATTTTGACATTGAAAACTGTTTTTAAGTAAAATTAAATGAATGTGGCATTAAATAGCACTTTCTTTTTTTCTAAATAGGAAGAGATAAATAATATCTATTGCTATCTTTTAGTGTTATCACTTGTAACCAGGTATAAATATATTAGCTCACTTAATCTTCAAACTATCTGTGTTGAAGTTAGAATCATTATTTCCATTTTCAGAGAAGGAAAAGGCTGGACAAGCTAAAGAACTTCACGATTGTTACAAAGCTATTAAACGATACAACAGCATCTGAGTCTAGGCCTTTCTAAATCCAAAGCCTATGTTCTTTCTTCACTGTTTCCTACTCATAATTTCTTCTGTCCACCAAGGTCTACTCTAGGTATTGGGATATCTGGGGACAGGGGTGTGGGGCACTTTGACATCATCATTAAGGAATCAGTTGCCCTCCTAAGACCCAAAAGCCTATGCCCCGAGGCCCCACCTAGTGCCCTCTGCCTGCCACATGCTTTAGCCCAAGGTCTAGGGCTTGGTCTCTGACTCAGCTCGCTACTTAGGTTAGAACTTTCCCCTGCACTTCAGTCTATTCAGCTAGGTCTATATAATCTACTTAGTTTCTATCATTCATCACCCACCTCTCATTCACAAAACAAATCATGGGGTATAGTGCCATTTGGTAGAGTCTGGCCCTAACTAAGAGGATGCCTAAAGGTACAGAGATACTGTCTATCTAGATGAGCTGCTACCAAGGCCTCCATCAGATTTCACACTCAAATGACAGCAGCTCCATGAACCATCCCCATTCTAAGGTTTAAATCCCACATGAACATTACGGCCTGTAGAGAAAATCAGACTCGGTAAGCAGTCATGAGTGATCTGAAGTGATATGTTAGGGGCAGATGTTCTGAACAAGAAACTAGGTTTGTGAGCTCAAGGGATATGGCTAATGATGCCTTAGTGAAGGAGCTTCTGCACACATAGCCAGGGCAGCCATCCTCCAAACCCAGACTCCTGTGGGGCTGTAGGCACAGGCTGCTGAATGCATATGACTGGGGAGAAAATTGAGAATCCAAGAGAGGAAGAACTGCTGAGTTTGGTCCTTTAACAGATTGCAATATTATATAAGTCTTCTGTTATTTGTCATAAGGTTCATTTTCTCTGGCTACACTGAAATGGGATATGAAAAATCTTTGCTTAAAAAATTTGTATGTTTCTTCTACAAAGCGTATACGTATAAGAGACTAATTTCAAGCATTCTTTATAACTTGGTACAATTTTCTGCAGTTCATCATAAATATTTCTAAAATCCCACAGGAAGAACGCAAAGGTGATGTAAATTGTGAAAGAACTATGAAGGAAGATGAAGAAGTTTCTCTCCTTCCTTTCTTCCCACCAGCCTCTTTCCCATGTCTTTAAAGTACACATTAAAAAAAATAAAGACATAAAAACATAAAATGATCACCTGTTGCTGACTATCAACTCTTTCAGCTCATATTAGAACACTATAAATTTTGATAATAAATTATAAATCCCAGTAGTATCAATCCTTAAAGGAACTTCCAAACATGTGGGATAATAGATCTTTTTTTTTTTTTAATATTACTGCATTGAATTGTTCTAAACTTTGATTCTTCAAATGTGTTAATTCTCTGAATTCCACTAATTCTCTTATACGTATACTAATTACTCTGTCCTGCATTTAAGCCATGTGCAAACATAATATCACACTTATTAGACAGCATTTTGAGTACAGAGTCCATGTAAGAGATGGTACTTTTTACTCTGTACTTAACTGCAGTATCTGATACATAGTAGATTCTAAAGAACAAAAGAAGATTAATATGACTGATTTTCAATGGTCATGAGATATGTATCTACCATTCCATGGTATAAAGATGTCATTAGAGAGTAGCTGTTCATCCAGGCATGCCATTAGCAATAAACTTTATTGTGTTAAGCCCAAAATGTAAATGTGTATTTGCTACATCAGGCAGAGTAACCCTAACTAATACAATGAACACATAGTTCAATTAGTTGAGTCACTAACTAATTGATAGCAAATGATATTAATGTTAGATATTAAAGTTTATTTTGAGTTAGTTTTAAAAAGGGAATAAATAAAGAATCAGATTTATCATGAAGCTAACAAAGCTTAAGTTTCAGGGTGCAGCTCCCCTCTAAGATCCTGGGAAAGACCCTAGCAACATGTTCATAGTTCTCATAAATTTTTCAAGAAGAATTTTTTTGTAGTCTAATTCTGAGGAACAGACACCAAGATTAAAAAGGCCTCAGGGTCCACAAAAACTGCCCCTGCCCCTGGTTCATAATGAATAAACATGGTGGTATGAATGAATAAAATATCAATTTTGTATTTGCAATGCACAGAAAGTCGATCTCTTTCATTGAAGTTGACTCTTTTATTAATAAGAATGTCACACAATCCAAAGTAGCCTGCAATTTATTGTAACATTTTCTCTCATTATTTTTTCTATGATGGCTTATGCATAAAGAATTGCCTCATTAATAACTTTGACCAATTGCTTGTGCAAGATGTTGATTATTTTTCCCTTTCACGTTTGACAAAGCTTAAAATTAGGGAAAAAAATATCTTTTTTGTAATAGTGTTAGTTCACTTTTAATAATGAGTCAACTACGGGACTTATAAATATTTCCCATAAATTTATCTTTGGGCATAGATAGACCAGACATGATACTCAAATTAAAACACATACACACACACAAAACGAGTTTGTGAAATGCTCAGAAAAAAACAATTAGCCAAACAATGTTTGACTGAATTCAGCTTTCACACAGTTTTATATTGTGACTAAGAATATAATCATTGGACAGAAATGGCTTAGAAATTAAATAAATCATGCATTTGAATTTTGCAGGTAAATACATACAAAGGAATGTTTTGCCTGAATATTTGGTTCTAAACATTTGTGTCCACTATATTAAGAGATTTCCCTAGTGAATCTCTGAATTTGTTTTTATCCAACCTAGCAAATCTCTGAACTTGTTTTTATCTCATTTGATTTGCCTCTTCCTTTATCTCTGTCTAGTTTACAGACAATCACTACAAAGAGTAATATTTATATTACGCTGTATTTAGACAGACTTTAGTGATTTAACATTTTATTTTATACTCATTTCTGATATCAGAATATAAGAAAAAAATAATTATTCTCTAGCAACAAAATTAATCGTGGACTTTTTAAGAGCAACATCCCCATGACAGTTAATTCAGAATAAAATAACAAAAACCAAATCAAGAACTAAAGATAGGATTAATATTCCAGTGTCATAAGACAGCATTCCTACAAACAGTTAAAAGAACATAATAAAAAGTGAAGACATCTCTATGGTTTCTGAAGTGAAAGAGTTCCCATAAAAACCCAGATGTACTCAGAGATGCATGTAGAGTTCACAATTTAATGCACATTTTCAGGAACTACACAGTAGGGTAAGGCTATCCATATATAAGCAACATGGGCAGCAGCTGTATAACTTGTTTTCATCCCAAATAACTCACATTAACAACTCAACATTAAAACATTTAACTTGGCATTGAGTAGTTTCATTTACTAAGTCACATTTACTAAGTTTCATTCCCAAGAAATTTCTAATAAGCTACTCTAGAATAGTTAAAATGTCTACATGTGCATTGCATGAGTGGTTTTTAATGCACCTGCACATAAAAGAGTATCTTTTTTATTATGAATCCAGTGCCATTATCCAAAACAACAGAAAATGTTTCTCCTATATCTAATTTAAACTCCCTTTCTTTTAGTATATGCTGTTTCAGTATTTAATAATTATCTCTTATTTCTTTTCTTTAATTTTTTAAAAGATATTTTGACATATTAGGACTCTCTAATTTCATTGGAATCTATTAGCTAAATAAGTCATTTGATTGAGACCTTAAGTATAACTTAATACTTTCCCCTAACCATTTGGGAACATAACCCAATTGATGAACATTAATGGTAACATTTACAAGTGCTAGTAGCCTTTCACTGTCCACAGCCTTCCCATTTCCCTGTAGCCTAGAGATATATTGGTTGAAACAGCTAAACAGTGATCAAGATTCTTCATAGGCCCTCCTGTCTGTAGTAAACATTTGCTATGTCTTCATGAACTTGATATATAGCTGTGGAATCAAAGACACACATTCATCATAAAAGAAGCTAGCACTTTATCTAGGAGTTGTAAGTTTGCTGATAAGTACAAAGAAAATAACAGCACCCAAGAGAAGAAGGGAAAGAGGAGAGATGGGGGAGCTAGCACTGGGTAGAACAGAAGAGAAGATAATGGAGTATCACCCAGGAGCAATTTATCTAGCATCGGGGCTACAAACACGTTATCTTTTCATTTTCAAACTCCTCTTACCCGTCCTTTGGGACCTACTACATGACCTCACAGATAATAGGTGCTCAGTCAATATTCTCCACCACTAGGCCATCGGTACCAACTGTCTGTATCCTTCTTGCTTGAGGCAGGTAGTGAGGAAAAGGAATGTGGGCAAGTGGTACACACAGGGGAGACTCTGCCTCTCTGCACTCTTCTGATCACCTTTCTTGGAGTCCCATCTTCTCTCTGTCTAGATTTTGGTATTCAGCTTGGACCCATTGGAGTGTATGAAAAAATTTATTTCCTTTCCAGCCCCTGAACAAAACCAGTATTCATTTTCCAAGGTGGAATCACAAGAGAAATATGAAAGCTAACTGTACACAGTATAAATAAACATGGTATGGGAACAGGAGAGCAGCACACAGCAGCCTGACACAGACGAGAGAGACAATCCAGCATAACAAATAGTAAGTTGTTCTTTGCCCGTGGCATTTTCTGCCTCCATCAATAATTATATAATACAGCAGCCACTGATTTCTCAGCCCTGGATCAATGATGGGCTTCATATCCCCCCCACCCCCGCACCCCACTCCAAGACCTGGTTGTTGACTAAGGTGCTTGCTCGGACCCCCATCTCCATCCATAGCAAAAATCAATGCTTGCATAACTGCTTATGTGCTTGGAATGCCAGCTTCAGAGCACTGGAGAAATGTGGAGTTTAATAGCACTGCAGAATTCACAGTGATTTCATATTTGCCCCCACAAGCTGATAGCTCAAGTAGCTTTAAAGGTAAGTCCTCAACCTGAAAAATATAACGCAGTGGGACCTTCCAAAAAATAGTAACACAAATTTGTAGCATACTTACAGACTCAGCAGATTGTGCTGGATGCCGGAAGTTTCATCTGTCCTATGATTGACGTAAGTCACACATTCTAACAGACGAGCTGACAGTGTAGCATCATATTTGCTTAGTACCACAGAAGGGCAGTGCCACAATATGTGAGATCAACCCTCTGACTGATGGCCCGAAAATATTCCATCACATCCCACAGGGCATCAGATGGTGATTACATCACAACACAAAATGTGTTTGCTGTTTTCAAAATGTAAAGAAGCATAATGACAAATTTTCAAACATGAATGTTCTCTGAAAATCAAACCTAGTTGTGTGTACCTGACAAAAATAGGAAATGAGGCCTACAAGAGTCACTTTAATCAAGACAGATGGCCAAACTTGATCATACAGATGCCAAAGTAGATGTTAAAAATTGAATTACCCACTTTAATTGTCTGCCTTGATTTAGTTAACTAGCCAATGGCCCTAACTCACTTTTACTAGTAAAGCCCTGAGTGGTGGAATACGAATGAGGGCAAAAATGTGAACTAGTTTCTTTTTTAGCTTCTACTGCACTCTCCTCTACAGGCCTCCTGGCATGAAACTGCCAGAGGAGAGCAAAATAGACATTAAGAGCCTTCATTTTTACAGTTAAAAAATAAATAAACGAAATCCAGAGAGAATGAATAACTTGTCCCACCATAGCAGTGACTTCCGCATTTCATGGGCACAGGACCCACGTGCTGCTACCCGCTGCACCAAACCTCCTGCTGTGGTAACAAATACGTTTGTGGGTTCTAGAGACACACCCCACAATTATCCTCTGCCTCCCCTTCCTCCTACCATTTAAAACAAAACTTCCCTATTGTAGTTGTGTAATACAACTAAGAAAGGAGAGCTTCATAGATGTATTCACAGCATGATGCTATCATTTAGCCAGCATTTAATGACAGTTGAGCAGATAAATTAATGAATAATAAGATAAATATCAGGCTTCAGGGTAGGGACGTAGAGGAGACAATCTGGGGCAAAGGAAACTGTCTTTCTATTCTGTTCATTATCCCCAGAGGCACACCTTTTTCCTCACAATGCAGGAGATCGGCTCTAGCTACACAAGTTTTCCAGGCAATCAGGCTTTTGCCTTAAATAAATATTGGAGATGACCTGACACTAAGTAAAGTTCTTAGATAGCAAAAAATTCGAGGAATGGGGATACTGTTGTTTATCCTGTAATTTGTGGGACCCATCAGTTACTCTTACTATGTTGCTACAACCCAGAAAACTTGAGTTAGCAGTTCTTTTTGTTCTAGAGACAGCAGTTGGCAAAAAGTAGGTGAATGAGGAGCAAGATAGAACCTCAGTGAAATGTAAAACTCTGACTTTCTGCCTCCTCTTCATGACTCCACCAAGGTCTGAGGCCTGTACTTCCCTCACTGCTTCACCCTTTGCCTTTAGCTAGCCCTGTGTCTAGGCTTGCACAGGAAATGCATGAGATGGGTCGCAAAAGCACTTTACATGGGGAATCAGGATTGGATAAGGCAATTTCAAGGCTTTACCTAAGTGACCAGAGAAATTTTAAGTTTTACAAATTTTCTAGTGTTAAAAGTTCAAAAAATTTATGACATGAGTGCAATCAATGTTTATGCTACTCTTCTTCAGCTGAGCTGATTATACAGTCCAGGGGGCCAGGACTCATTACCACCACTGGTCAACTAGGCAAAGAATAAATGCGTGTGACTACAGCACTGCCCAAGTGCCAGGCCACGTGGGCTCCCTTTCTGAATACACCCTCAGTCTGTCTGCAGAAAAGCAGAGTGCTAGAACAACTCTATTCTATTTTTATTTTCTTCTTTAGGCCCAGGCTTTAGAATAACATCAAGAAAAGGATCACGAGTCAAATGAAACTTATGTACAGTCAATAGGAATGTTTAGATTTCAGTGCACTTTTACTCACTTCCTCCAAGAAAGAGACTACGGTATGTGGTATATCTGACCCAAGAAACTCCCTAAAAACTTTAATCACAATGCTTAGATTACCTGGCATGTAAAAGGTAATTTGAAAAGGAAATGTTCTTTGGGAAGAGAGAGGCTGATGTGCACTGTGGATTTTTTTTCCAAGAAAATTCAAAAATGAAGATATTATCAAAGAACTTGAAAAATAACAAATAGTAATATGAATACAAATAAGAATATCTTCTTAATCATAGTGGAAAACATAATTTTTAAAATTTGGTCATTGGGAAATCTCTTTATCTCACTGACAAGGCAAAGAAGACATACATAGTTGAACAAAATAATAAAACATAGCAACTTTTACTCTATGTGCCTCACCCTGACAGGTACAAAGATAATCAAAGCAAAATCGAAAGGCCACTATTTTATTTTAGTGGTGTTTTAGGCCACTGGGCATGACCTATATTTTCAAAGTCAGGCTCTTCAAAAGACTCCAGTACTCAAGCAGATATGGAAGTCTATTCTCATTTTTCTATTTACCCTGAGAGAATCCATCAAAAATAAGAAGGTTGTCTACTTTTTTCAGGAATTTTAACAAGGGGCTTCACTCTGGATCTTTTGGGTTAAACAATATGAACAGAGGAAAGTTCCAGAGAAGGAAAGAAACCACATCATGCCATCTGGCTTTAACTTGGACAAGTTCTTCACCCCAAAGCTTACAGAATCTTGAAACTAGCTTGGACAGGATGGTACATTGAAATAAATCTGCCTTTGAGATGAATGAAAAGATTACTCATCATTAGACTAGTTTGTTGAATTGCCTTCCTGATGTGGAAGGAATATCCCTTTTTTCAAGTACTAGTGATTTTGGTAAATGAGCAGAACTCACTGGTCATCCGGTCTACATTCAGCATGACTTTAGATACTTTGATATTGAAAGCTTTCATCGTCCCAGGTTGAGGAATCCCATCCTCCTATCCCATTTCCTTCAGTGCACTTATCATAATTATAATTGATTAGTTGTGTGACTAAAACTGTGTTTGTTCACTATTTTATCCACTTAGAAAAATGTCTGATAAATAATATTTATTATAAAAATAATTGATGGGTGGATAGAAGATGGAAGCAGCCTCACTTATCTATTACCAATGATAATGGAGTTAGCATTTAAGACTTTTATTAAGAGAAAAAGTTACTGAGTCCAGTTCTGAAGCAGGGTCATTTTCACCTAAGTCCATAAGTATAGACATAAATTGCCTTCATCTGTCTGTACTACTCCTTCTCTGGTTACCCAGGTCACATTCAGATTTATGGGTGCAGTTATAATGCCATGTATCCTCTGTGCTGAGAACACTCACAGCAGGTCTCTGATATTCAAATACAAGAAATTCCAGCATGTTCTACTAAAAATCATTTGAGCAACATGGTAGAATGCAGCAAATATGCCCCAGTGGGTTCTTGAAACCAGGAATTTGAATGCTAACTTGGTCTTCTACCCACTGTAGTTAGTGGGGAATATTATTATTTCTGAGCCCAGTTTCTCCATGCACAAATATGAGGATATCATTGCACAGAGAATTGGGAAGGTCAACTGATAATTTTAAGGAAAAGCTTAGCATATATTATAGATGTTCAATAATTAAACAGGTACCATCAGGAAGCTATGGTAGGATCATACCTTCTGCCTAAACACAGAAGAGATGGCAACAGCTGGTATGTGGGTTTCATTTTCCAAATTTGTGCCTGAGTACCTGTGATTTCTTTTGAATAGCATCAAAATCATATGATTCCCAGAGCTCAAACATCTTTCAAGAACAAGATTCAAAAAAGTCAATTAAATCTAAGAGGTTGGGAAAGCCTCTGGTTCATGTTGTTGGAGTGGAGGATCTAAGAATGAAAGAGAAGGACTCAGACTGCAGGCTGTTAGTACCATACCTACACATGTGTTCAGACCCTTTAGTCTTGATAATCTGAAGTATCACATCCCAAGACAAGGCCTCATCATTGGGTACATTGTCACTGCCCCACCAATAGAGAAAGGTCTGTCTTGGGAAATAAAAAAATCAAAATCTTACAAACCAAACATGGACAAAGTTCAACTGAATAATGCAACATTATGCTTATATTCTTATTCTATTAATATTTTGTGAAAGCTTGACCTAAGAGTGTGTCTCAGAGTATGCAGTTGACCAGTACATCAGTTTGTATTTGTAATTTAAATTGTCTTCATTTATGAAGACTGTTTTTAAAAGTAAAGGTTTGATTCTGCTTTCATTTATAAGACTGGAACCTGACACTGAGAGCGCAGCCCAGAACAAGGTGCTAATGTTGCTGGTCCAGGTGCTTTCATGAGTAGCCATGATGTTTAGGGCTCGGAAGGTACCAGAATCACACATTAATATAAGCATGCTACCTTTGGGTGAATGCTTAGCATACTCTTTCCTAGAGAATATTTTTTGGGAGTCAGGGGTGACCAAATATGTTATATATATTTAATACATAAGAGGAAAAATGTTACTGTAATACTTCAGCACTGGTACAAAAAAGACTAATTTGAACATAAAATAATATGTAATAACATTTGCCAAAAATAAAATTTGACCTAGAATTGATGTTTTTCTTACTTTTTCTTAATTTATTTTTATTTATACAAATATTAGTCTAAGATTAGACAAATGTGGTAACCTTACACACACTCTTCTAGAAGAGAATCAAAGAAAGGGTTTTATATAGCAAAATACCACCCTGAGAGAAGTACCGTAAGCACTCAATTCACATTTGGTTTCATAAGGTTTGCACTTATAGTTACAAATATATTTATATTTGTTTAGTTGTATTTAATAAGTATTTTATATTATACTATAATAAATATTATAAATGTAAATAAAATATACAATATGCAATATTTTATATACTATATTAAATATAACATTAATCATATTAAAGTATATGTTTATATTCATATTATATTATACTGTTATATTGAAATATATTAACTGGGATGCTGTGATAGCTCAACAAGTTGAGCTTGCCTTGCAACCGCAGGGTCCAGGGATTGAAATCTGGCCCCAGCCCATGCAAACCCATATGCTGAACTGTGATGCAACTGGTAACCTCCAAGATGGCAGTGAAGGTTCTTGCCTCCCATGAGGGAGGCCCTCCACTGTGTGGCCTCACTTCCATCTGTATCTAATAAAACCACGTCACAACTAATGATGTACAACTATGGAGAGTGCTCTGCTCACCCTACCTTCTCTTAAACAAAATAAAATCTTAAATAAAAAAAAAGAAATATATTAATTAAATACCTTTAATACCTGAGAACTCACAGCCATTCACTCGTATTATACAAGTCTGTTGTTATTTTTAGTTTTTTTTGTTGTTGTTGTTCTACTTTTCATCCCTTCCATCTCCATATTCTATAAATGTCTAAAGAATGATTTCTCATACAATTATAAAGAGCTATCTTACAGCCATGCTTGTTTCTAAACATGGTGCATCACACCTTCCATGAGACAGGTTAATGGTTATTTTTGGTTTTGAATACCATCTGTTACAGCTTCCGATGGGTCAAAGATCCTGTTTATGTCAACAAATTAATTAAGCAAATTAGGTGATGACAATGACAAGTTCTTTAAAAATGATATGGACATTCATGAAAACTACATAATTCAATATAATACTTTATTTGAAACTAGACAGAAGAGTTGGGGTGGGGAGTACACTGAGCAGAGTCATGGTAGAAAGCATGCCAATAAGAAAGTACCAGCAAGGCCCCCACAGAGGTAGGAGGCACAGTGATCTAGTATATAGGTTGAGGGATGAACTTCAGGTCAAAGGATTTACCCCATATTCTGACAGTAGAGGAAAGGTCTTTCACCGAGGAAAGAAGAGTCTAATTGAATTCTCCCTGTGCACTAAGTACAGTATTGCTGACCATGTGACAGACCACTGAGATAAAAGGTATCTCAATATCTGTGTGTAGCTACAGAGTCACTGCTAAAAGTTCATCTTCACTTGACACTGAACTTAACTTCAGATAACTCTCTCACTCCTGGTACATTGTTTCTCATTTAATTCATATCTCCACAATGCCCTTGTATATTTAATAAGAACAAAATTCCAAATTAAAGCCCTTCTCACATATCCCCTTAAAACATTTTTGTAAAATTATACTCACAAAATATGATTTCATCTCAGTTGAGTAAATTTGCAAAGTCTGCAAGCTTTTCAAATAACGGTTCCTGTTTGTAAATTCACAGCTCCCTTGGGTTTTCTTTTTTTTTTTTTTTAAGATTTATTTCATTGATTTTTGACAGACAGAAACAGAGAGAGACAGAGAGAAGGGGGAGTGCCCAGAGCAGTCTCCATAGTTGACATTAGTTTTCCATATAGTTTCACTCCACAGATGGGCACAGGGCTGCGCAGGGCAGAAACTGGGCTGGGAGCCTTCCACATAGGTCCCAGCAAGAACTGAACTGGGGGCACACCCCAGTTCAGTATGTGGGTTCGCATGGGCTGGAACTGGGATTTGATCCTCGGTCCCCAGGGCTTCAAAGCGAGCACTTAACCCGCTGAGCCATCCCAGCTTTCCCTTGGGTTATCTTGAATTCTAACAGTATGAAAGGATAGATTTAAACCACTGTTATTATAGAAATCATTGAGTTTACTATAATTTGAGTAATATTGAAGAGATAGACTTAAGCCACTGTCATAATCAGGTATTAAATCTAACTATTCACAAAAGTTATGCCTTCTGCATATGAAAAGACTCCTTGTCAAAATAGGCTACTAAATATGACTTCTTTAAAAAGTCCAAAATATTAAATGTTTAATTTAGTAAAATGATCCTAGGATGCCATGATAGCTCAACAGGTTAAGAGCTTGCCTTACAACCACGAGATCTAGGGATCAAATCCCTGGCCTGGCCCATGCAAGCCCACATACTGAACTGCAGCACAACTGGTAACCATGGTGAAGGTTCTCATCTCCCATGAGGAAGGCCCCCAGTTCAACTCCACCCATGTGGCCTCACATACACCTGTGTGGAAATGTAGCTATTAAAAAAAAATCTAATGATGTACAATTATAGAGACTAGTCTGAGTCCTTTCCCTCTCTCTCTCTCTCTCTCTCTCTCTCTCTCGCTCTCTCTCTCTCACCTTCTCTCAAATAATAAGCAAATCTTCAAAAAATAAAAATAAATAAAATGATCCTGTTATAAATACATTTGTCAATAACCCTAATTATAAAAATTTGGGGCACACTTCATAGATCTGTAAAAATTGCCATTGGGCCCCTGGCCTATGTAACCCCTGGTAATAACATATCCCAGACATCAACACCAGGTAGATGCAAAAAAAAAAAAAAAAAAGTGTTAATATCCAAGTTGTGCATAAAGTTTACAGTGGAAAAGAGAAAAGTGGTCTTGTCCATAATAATTGGAAAGTACTATTCTTGATAAGCTGGAAAAAAATGGAATAAATTCTTGTGCTGCTATTCTACTGGGTGGAATTTCTAAATGTCTGTAATTCCTAATGACAACCTTGAGGCCACTAAGGAGCAGATTATGAGTTAGGAGGGAAGAGGATCTAAGTAATCAGAATGGACTGCACTCTATCCTAATCACCGTCCTTATTACTCCATAAAGAAATTCTGAGATTCTAATATATAGGGTAATCTTATGTCTTAGTTTGTCGTGGACAGCCCTAGTTTATACTGATGGCCACAGTGTTATTATTGATAAAGATCCCTTTCATTCTCAGGAGGGCCTCCTCTTGAATGATAAATGACATGGTCATCCTACCAGTAAGCCATCAGACAAATGACTGAACTCCCTTCAGGTTATTCTGACATTAACAGGAATGGATCACTTTGTTATCTGTTGCTGTCATCACTATTATTTAATACCAAGCAAACAGCATTGGGTTGTTACAGACAGAAATCAATAAAAAGCAATGCTATAAGCCTTCAGGAGGGCGAATAGAACCTCATTGTGGGGAGAGGATTTTAGAAGTGAGCAGCATTTTATGTTCACGAAGACACAGATGACTATCCAGACTCATGGCAGCACTGTCACTTTGGTTTAATATTTAACTAGTAAGTAAAATTCATATCTACAGAATCCATAAGGCAATAAAAGGCTCATGCCTCTGCCCTGTCTCCTTTTACTCCCACAACTGGTGGGAATTGTTATTCTTCAATTTTTCTATCTACAAACTTGTATTAAAAATCTATTACATTTCAGCCCCCTACTTGTCACTATGGAATGTAGAAAAAACCATGGTACCTGGCTTTAAACTGTTCATAAGTTAACCAACGATTCAAGACCAAAACAATCACATGAGAACTAAGTGTAAAACTATATAGCAGTAACTCTTAGAAGTAATTTTAAAGGACTGGTTAGAATGCTGAAAAAAGAGATATTAAAGAATAAAAGCTTGAACTTAGGCCTAAAGAAGGCAGAGGCTTTCAAAAGGTAGAAAGGAACAGCATAAGGAAAAGATTAGGTAATTATGGGAATGAGATATGTGCAGGGGACAGTGGCTAATATTGGGTTTGTTGTGCAAGGAAATATAGTTGAATACACACAGTGAAGCTACGTACCAGATACTTTAGAAAATTCAGGTGAGAATGTTTGGACTTTATGGAACGTAAGATGTCAATATTAAAAACCATCCAATGTCTACTACCTCTATTTTACTAAAGGTTTTTCCATACTGCAATCTGAAACTTTGTCAATACTACAATGAGAGGTATTACATAGGAAAATTATCCAGCCTCTTACTATTTTCAGTCCTAAAGAACAACTGTAATGAATAAAAAAAAATGTATGGTCCAATAAAATGTACATTCATTTATGATTAAAATATTTCAGATTTCTTTGGTTTCTCTGAATAACCAAAGAAAGACACATCTTGAGTCTATGCTCAAATCTCCCACATCCTTTTGTCTTACTTCCCAAGATTAAATATGTAGGTGAAAATGTCATGAGTCAAGAGCTTATACCCTTTCAAATGGGCAAAGGTTATCACTCTAGTTCTTTGTCTTAACCTTCTCCACAGATGCTTTCCATAAGACTCACTTGTTCCATAAGGTATAAAATAGAGGGGAAGCCGGGATGGCTCAGTGGGTTAGGCGCTCACTTTGCAGCGCCGGGGACCGAGGATCGAATCCCGGCCCCGGCCCGTGCGGAACCATATGCTGAACTGGGAGCTCCCCTAGTTCAGTTCTCTCTCTGTCTCTGTATATCTCTCTCTCTCTCTCCCCTCTGTCAAAATAAATAAATAAATAAAATATATATTAAAATAGGGTCTAGTTTCATTTTTTTGCATGTATTTGTCCAATATTTCCAATATAATTTATTAAATAGACTGTCTTTACTCCACTATATATTTCTTGCTTCTTTTGTCATATAGATATAGGTTTATTTCTGGGCTCTTTTGTCCCATTAATCTATGTGTCTATTTTTATGCCAGTACCATGCTGTTTTGATTACTATAGTCTTATAGTATAGTTTGATATCTGGTAGCATTATACCTCCCAATTATACCTCTCAAGATCTCAAGACTCCTGTGGCTATTCCAGGTCTTTTGTGGTTCCATACAAATTTTAGGATTATTTATTCTAGTTCTGGGAAAATTATCATTGGTATTATGCTAGGGATTGCACTGAATCTATAGACCACTTGGGTAGTATGAATATTTTAATGATGCTAATGAATGCTTCCTATCTATGAGCACTGTATATGCTTCCACTTATTTGTATGTTCTTCAGTTTCTTTCTTCAATGTCATATAATTTCACATGCTTGGTTAAATTTATTCCTAGGTATTTTTTAATGCAATGTTAAATGGGATTGTTTCCTTAATTTCTTTTTCTGATAGTTGTTTATTGGCATATAAAAATGCAATCAATTTCTGAATATTAAATGTGTATGCTGCTACTTTACTGAATGCTTTTATCACTTCTAAAAGCTTTTTGGAGGGACCTTTAGGGTTCTCTGTATATAGTATCATGTCTTCTGTAAATAACAACAGTTTTACTTTTTCCTTTCCCATTTAGATAGCTTTTATTTCGTTTTCTTATCTGATTGCTATCACTAGAACTTCCAATACTATGTTGAATATAAGTAAAAGTAGACATCCTATATAAGCATAAATAAGATGGATTTAAGATTTAAATGCATGATCACAAGCCATACAACTAATAGATGAAAATATAGGTAGTAAGTCCTCTGGTATTGCTTTTAGTAATATTGTTTCGGATATGTCTCCTCAAACAAAGGAAACAAAAGGAAAAATATACAAATAGGACTACATCTACATCAAAATAAAATGTTTTTGCACAGCAAAGGAAACCATCAACAAAACGAAAAGACAAACTACTAAATGAAAGAAGCTATTCACCAATGATACATCCAATAAGGGTTAATAGCCAAAATTTATAAATAAGTCAACACCAAAAAAAAACCAAACAATAAAAATCTAATGTTCATTGCAGCACTCTTCACGGTGGCCAAGTAGTGGAATCAACCAAAGTGTCCTCTGATAGATGACTGGATAAAGAAGTTGTGGTACATTTATACAATGGAATACTACTCAGCAATAAGAAAAGATGAAATACAGCCATTCGTGACAACATGTATGGACCTTGAAAACATCTTATTAAGCAAAATAAATCAGAATGAAAGTATCAAGAAACATATAACCTCACTTATAGGTGGAATATAAAACTGAAAGGAACAAAGAAACAAAGACTCATGGATACAGTCAATAGTTTAGTGGTTACCTGAGTGTAAGGGGGGAAGTGGGTGGAAGATATGGGTGGGGGGGAGTAGGGAGGGGGAATCAAACATACAGTGATGGAAAGTGAGCTTATTCTGGGTTTTGAGCACATAATGTGACGTATAGACAATGTAATGTAAAATTGTACACCTGGAAACAATGTAATTGATGTCAATTAATGTCACCCCAATAAATTTAACAAAAAAAATTAAAAATGGGCACCAGATCTGAACAGACATTCTTCCAAAAGGGACAGACAGATGGCCAATAGACATATGAAAATACGTTCAACTAATGATCAGAAAAATACAAATTAAAACCACAATGAGGTATCACCTGACACCTGTCAGAATGGCTATCACCAATAAATCAATAAACAACAAGTATTGGTAAGGATGTGGAGAAAAAAAAACCCTCATGCACTGTTGGTGGGATTACAAATTGGTATAGCCATTATAGTAAACAGTTTGGAGATTCCTTAAAAAGTTAAAAATAGAACTATCTATGTATGACCCAGTTATTCCCCTTCTGGGTATTTATCTGAAGAAATTCAAAACACTAATTTGAAAAGATATGTCCACCCCTATGTTCACTGCATCACTACTTACAATAGTCAAGATATGGAAGCAACCTAAATACTCCTCAATAAATGATTGAATATCACTTGGTCATATAAATAAATAAATAAATAAATTCATAAATAAATAAAATCTTACCATTTGCAGCAACATGGATAGACCTAAAGGGTATTATGCTAAGTAAAATAAGACAGACTGATAAAGACCAATAGCATATGATCTCACTTATATGTGGACTCTAAAAAACAAAATAAACAAAACAGAAATAGACTCACAGATACAGAGAACTAACCGCCAGAGAAGAGAATGGTTTGGGGGATTTGGTGAAGAAGTTGAAGGGATAAAGTAGTACAAATGGGCAGTTATTACAAATAGTCACAGGGATGTAAAGTACAACATAGGGAATGTAGTCAATAATATTGTATAACTCTGTATGTTACCAGGTGGGTACTAGACTAATCTGTGGGATCTCTTTGTAAATTATATAACTGTCTAACCACTATGCTGTATACTTGACACTAATATAAAATAATATTGATTGTTAGCTGTGATTGAAAAAATTTAAAAGATGAAGATTCACGTGTTATATGAAAGTATTTCCTAGTAAGCCTCCCTCTTCCTAGGCTCCACTAAAATCACTCTACTAAGATAGCTGCCAACCTTGAATCTTCCTCCCAGATCCTTGAATCCTTAGTGTTTTCTGCATAGCAGCGATTAGTTGATGATAGGTATATTTTAGTCATGTGAATCTGTCTTCTCTCTCCCCTTTTAGACTGTGATCACTACAAAGGCAGAAAACTGTCTTCTATTTTCATTTTCTTGCACTGCCATTATTGTGTATTATTATTTAGCATTTAATGAGAAATCATAGTTGGTTGTAGAAGAATGTGAATCAGTTTTTCACAGCTGAAAGCAGATAATGGCCATGAAAAATAAAAGTGTGAGTACTAGCCAAGGGGATTAAAAATAATATGAAAACAAACTATATGTAAAATTTTGAACCAGAAAGGCAGTAAGAGAAAATAGACTCTAAATAAATGGGTAGGCTTGAAATCAATGATTACTCAACAATGGCTAAAATGCTGAATTCATTTTTTTTTTATAGCAGTAAACCAAAGGACAGTGGACAATTAGGAAGTAATGAAGACACTGCTAAAGTAGCTATTGATGAAAGGCTGGGAAGAAAACACTTGGAACAACTGAACATTTACAAATAAGGAATCCCCTGCTAGAATTATCAAACACAGTTACAATGAGACAAACTAAGGGGAATAATTCGATAGAGTTTTGAAAGTGAAATTTGAGGGCAAAGGGAAAGCAGAATGTTACATTTTTGAGAGAGAATTACTGAGCTAGTCTGTCAAAGAAATAGTGTATGAGTGCTGGCCCTATGCAAAATTAATAGTCCAAAATTGTATCTAGGACCCTCCGCCTCTTCTTTTCATGGTCATCCTATGTCTACTGTTCCTTTGTCCTGACCCACCACACTGACTAATGCTTTTCAGTTGTCCTAGAGGACTGGGCTCCAAAAGGTAACTTCCTAGCCAGTCTTATTGTTCTTTTCCCAGGCCTCTTTTTCTGCTAACAGCTAGGTATGATGTTAAACTAACCCATAAAGGTTAACTTAGTTTAAGTCAATATTTTCTATTTAATGATTACCATGTATCACACACAGTGTAGCCTGCAGAACTGTGTGCAGTACAAGCACAGCACCTCAGCATTGTACAGCTGAACAGATGTGTACACACAGCATAGGCCCCTGAGTAAGTGACTTAAATACTTCTGCCATACAGCTGGGAATTTGCTATAGATTACGGACAATTCTCTAAATGGCTGTTTTTCTATAGTCTGGCCTAATGAGTTTTGGGGTGTTTGTTTTTGTTTATGATTTTTGGCAAGTTGCTTGCTCTCACATCGCAGATTCCATCTATTGTTCTTTCCCCACACTTTGCTTTTCACTACCCTCTCTAAATTCTCCATGCTTTGCTGTCCTTGCATTGCACTCCCACTGTTTGTTTGTTTATTTATTTATTTATTTACTTACTTATTTATTTTGTAATTATGTTATGTTCCTGGTTAAAAGTAATGACAGTCATATGAGCTTTTTGATTATACATTTTAAAAGACTAACACCAGATTCTGTGACACCCACTTGTCACAACAGGATTTTTCTAGGAAAAAGCCCAAGCCTATTTATACATGACCAAAAGAAGTTGTGGATCTGAGAGTTGAACAAGATGGTAAAGTTAATAATGAAAGAGAAAGCTTTGTAGGACAAAGTTAGGAAAACATTCAAAACTGAAAGTTAGTTTTAAGTGGAAAAAATTTTGAGTAGCATAATAGGAACAAAACTTCACGAAATAGAAACAGCACAGACAGACTGTTTTAAGATGTTTTGTTTTTCTTGTTGTTACTGTTTTTCAATTTTGAAAATTTGCAAAGTAAAAGGGATGATTCTTCAGAGAAACAAAATGAACAGTTATTCTCTACTTCAAAGTAGACGATACATATGTGTTCCCTTTCAAATGACAATTTCAATCTATGAAGCAACCAACCAAGCAAAAGGTTGAGTACTGTCGACAAGATAGGTAGAGAAAATTTGAAACCATGGTCCCTTTCCTCCAATAATTTACAATATTTTCGACAAACACTTACTATAACAAACTAATGCACAAATAATTCAGTGGAAAATTGTATGAACTCTATGTACTACAGATGTATGAGAATAGATAAGCACAGTCCCATTAACATATCAGAATTTTTACTAAATAACTGTAAAATAGATCTGGAGCATATGAATAAATGAACAAGCTATGGTCACTGGGTTCAGTTTTGAGAGGCCTGAAGGATCTGATGAACGTGAGCTAATGGAGTATATTCATTGTGCAAGAATTAATAGAGCAAGCATAAGAAATGATAAAATACAGCCATTTATGAGAACATGGATAGACCTTGAAACCATCATATTAAGCAAAACCAGTCAGAATGAAAAAAACCAAGAAACATATGACTTCACTGATAGCTGTAATATATAACTGAAAGTAACAAAGAAACAAAAACTCATGAACACAGTCAATAGTTTAGGAAACTGAGAGTAAAGGAAGAGGTGGGTGGGAGAGTAAGTAGGGGTGGGGGAGTAGGGATTGGGCATTGAATACGTGGTGATGGAAAGAACTGACTCTGGGTAGTGAGCACATAATGCAATATACAGATGATGTAATGTAGAATTGTACACCTGGAACCTGTGCAATTTTTACCAACCAATGTCACCCCAATAGATTTAACAATTAAAATAAATAAATAAATAGAGCAGAGGTGTAGTCTGGAATGTGAATGGAGAATGAGGTTCTACTTTTAGCAGCCAATAGAATAGAAAATAGCTCAAATGGAAAAAAAAAGTCAAAGGGCACAAAGAGCACACATACATATCTTATAATTATTTGTTTACTCTCTAAAAAAATAAATCATAATCCCATATTATGTTATTATAGTGATAAGTAAATTATTCTAGGGTAACTGTCACAAGTTTAAGAATATAAGTGCCCAAAATAACAGAAAGGAAAATAATATGGCTATGATACACTTTATTTCAATCATATTTTATTTCATATTAATTGTTATTCATTCAATTTCTTGATCTCACATTCTCTCTCTTCACTCCTTCTCCTTTCTTCCTATTTCTTTTAATCTCATGAGCTTTTGCTTCTTTGAGTTATTTCTTGGTTTACTTCTAGGTTTCTCTTTGAACTCCATATTCTTAACCATCATCTTCCTAATATGCCCTGATTTTCTGATCTATTCTTCTCTCATTTATGACCACAATTCACAGCTCCAGTAGTTCCACTACACAATATCCATACACAATGCTAACCTAGAACATAGGTAGGTGTTCCATCTCTACTGTATACCCTGAGCTATACATTTCTTGTTTCTTTGTTTCTGCCTATATAATGGAGTCCTAAATTGCTATTTGATCTATGTGTGGTTGGTAACAGCCCAGATATTCTGATTCTCTACTGAAGCCTCTTATTGGTTAACCAAAAATGACAGGCATCAAAAGAGATACTTTAGGGTTATGTGTATCTTTATTAACACTAGCTGCATCCACAGCTTACATAACAATCTATCATCTACATTCAGAACCTGTTTATATTTCCAATCTTTGTACCTTTGGATGTAACAAGTTCCTTCAATTCACTTCCTGATAATAAAGCTTTGTGGTGCTATGGGAAAGAACAGCACTTGAAGTCAGAAAACATGCTTAAATCTTGGTCTTCCACTATTCTATGAACTTAGGAAAGCCAACCAAGTTGCCTTACTCTCTGAGTCCTCATCTGTAAATCTACTGGGAATAAAAAGAAAGAAGGAAGGAAGGAAGGAAGGAAGAAAGGAAGTCCTGCACTCCTATATCAAATTAGGTAAGGAAAGATTCTTAGGATATTAAAACATTTTATAAATACAGTAGTGTTTCTTTTAAGCTTTCATAGCTGCTGCCTAATTTGTATTCCACCATCATTAGCCTTCTCTAAATATTTTATAGATTTTTGTCTTTGTTTTCCTTTTGAGATGCAACAACCAAACCGACTTCAGTGCCCAGAAGAGAACATGACACATACTAGACACTCAATTAACATTGTTCGACAAATGGACTAAGTATTCCACGTTATAATACAGCACTTAATTCAAGATTAATGTTTCTGTGTTTTTGTTCAATTCCTTCCTTGATTTCTCAGTATACTCAAGGATTACCTCAAAGAATGATCTATAAAATTGTCTGTATCTTTTATGAGGCTAACAGATAACTCGATTTATTTTTCTATAAGCATAGCTTTTATTATTTTTTCCTAAGTGAATTACCTTTCATTGCCCACATTGAATATCAGCTACCACTTTTCTGCCCACTCATGCAGGCTGGCACATTCTCCCTGCAGTTTATCTCCATCTGCTCGGCATTTCACTACCTGGAAGAGCTTCATGTCATCCGCAAACTTGGATAATTCATCATGCATTCTCTCTTCCAAACCATTTATGAAAATGTAAAATAAGACAGGTTCCAGGGCCAATCCATAAGAAATCAGACTGTTTTCACTTCTCCATTCAGAGGAGGTCTCATTTATCTCTAGATTATATTTTTTCTTTTCCCCTCTTAACATGAGCTTTTTATAATTGCTATATATTGTTACTTGTATATATTTCTTCTGGACACTAAAACTATTTGAGATTTGGGGATACAAAATTATACAAAATGGTTTTCTTCCATAAAACTCTTAGGGGAAAGCCAACTTGAGTAGCAATAAAGAAGCTGAACAGATAGGACATTGGACCCTTTGGACTCAATTTTCATTAAAAGCATTTCTGTTTTTAAATATTTGATATGTCAAGACATCAATTTGTGAGCAAAAAAAAAATCTGTAAGAAATTATAGGTTTAAAACCATAGTCCAAAGGAGAAGCTTGGAAATCTAGACACCAGACTCAGTCATGCTGTCCTCTGTACTCGTGTAGGTACCATCACTGTATTCTTAGATTACTGGCCTATTCTAAGTCCTAAACTGGAGAGCAGAATAAACCATCTCTACTTTGTCTCTCTTGCAGAGATTGTGAGGATTTAGTGACCTACTATATTTTGAAGTGGGCTATAATATTCCTAAAGAAGTATGGTTTTATGGATGCAATAGAAGAAGGGGCAAGTGCAGAGAGAATATAGTTCAGATATGCAAAGGCCTGAGCTGGAAAGGGCGGCTAAACATCTCAGGAGGCAGCTGATGTACTGAGAAAGTGAGAATTGTGAGGACCTTTAATAGACTATGACATCAAATATGAGAGATAATGGTAGTAACTGTAAAAAAGCTGGACGATTCTCCAGAAAATTCTCAAGAGCTTGTGATCAATGAGTGAAATACTACAGTTTAATATTTCTGAGTAAGGGACCTAGGAGGGGTGGCTATATTACAGTTAAAATAAAACATGTAGGATTGAGGCTATCAAGATCTTGTAGACTAGTGTACCAGTAATGTAAGGATTGTCTAAAGATGCATTTATCCCCCCAGTGGAGGCAGAGAAGGAAACAATGAGTTTGATCCCCAGGTCTTCAAAACTGGGGTAGAGCCCTTAGAAGATCCATGGATGGCAGTGTGGAGGAAGGTAGAAATAATATTGTTAGATGGCAGGAAACTCAAAAGAAGACTTCAAACAGGAGAGTGGAAGAGCATACATCCCTATCCCATCCACAGTTCATGGACACACAGGTAAAATGTACAGAGTAAGTTGTGGACTCAAAGGAATGGCCAGATTCAGGCATGGAGAGGTGGGTACACAAACAGTTCTGTTAAAAAATTGACAATACAGGAGATTTCATGTTTTAGGAGTGCAGGGTTCTTAGAGGGCCTAAGCAGGAAAGTTTGAAGAAGTTGTAGTGAGGCACTGCGGAGAGCTAGCTACATAAAGGCAAAAAGAAAGGGAAGCAGATCCGGGAGCAGAAGGGACTCTGACTAGGCTAAACACATGTTTTGTTCTAACAAGAAGTATCTTCATTTCTGGTACAGGGGGTTTGATTGTGGCAAAGAATAAGGGTCCAAATTCCATTTGCCCTTGTCTCAGAAAATGGAGATAGTTGCTTCAAAGCTTACAAAGGGGGCATCAAGGGCCCTATTTTTCTAGAAAGACGTCTAAATCTAACTCACACAATCAAGAAATAGTTTTGTGTCATACTAGTGTTCAGTGTGGGAATACTTTCTGATCTGGGTGATCCATACACTCCAATTCAATTCAAGGAAATCCAAATCACCCTGATTGTTGTACTATCATATGTATACTAAGTACCAGTGGCACATAAAAACTCATCAGCTTTATCTATTCTAGTTTTGTTCTAAGCTTGTAATAAAAATCTCTTTATCTTTTGAATACTGAAACTTGCATTTTAAGTTTTAATACTTTCCCATTGTCTTTTAAAACCTCTGAAGCTTTATCTCTATCTGCTATTACCTCACAGATTTCATGCAGAACAACATGCTCTACAAATAAGAGATGCTATCTTCCATGTTATTTTATCAGAAAGTGTTGACACACCCTGAAAATATGTCCAGGACATTTTACTTTCTTATAACAGAAACTATAACTCAATTTAAATATTATCTGTATCTAGAATTGTGTTTGAAGTGAATATTAAAAAAAAATTCCACTCTTCTGTTATATTTAAAAATAACCTATCTCCAACAAACCTTGAAGTGGGTGAAGGCTGATTCATCACAACCAATCAATAAATTTAATAAAAGAGAGACACAAGGGTGGACTGATGCTGATAAGGCAGTATATGGCATATTGTGCAGACACAATTAGTAACCTAACCATATCTATTCCCTCTTCCTCCTAACAAAAAATTCATAATGCTCATGGCAGCTATTTGCCTTGTAAGGTAAGGTCTCACTTCCCAATTCTCATATATGACTATATGACATGGTTCTAGGCACAGAGAAGGAAACATAACTGCTATAAAATCTAGACAGGCTTTTGCTCGTGCTGATAGAATGGATGGAAATCATTTGCACTGATAACTCCTACTCTACCCACTTCCTCCACCACTGGTGTCATGTGCTTTGAATGTGAATATGATGCCTCAAAATGACAAAAAGCATAAAGAAAAGGCTTAAAGAACTGCAAAGATGTTAGCCTCAATATTCTATAGCATAGACTTCTTTATATGTGACTTAAAAATATATAACTGCTATTTGCTTTAGCTACTATAACAAATACAGCTCCTCTTTGTTTTAGCTACTATATTGTTTTGGTTCTTGAAGATAGGGTTAGGGATGTCTTTAGCTTCAAGACCCAAAACAAAACAAAATTATATAGGCTGTCCAGAAAGCATCCAACCACGTAATATGTAAACTGGACACATTTGTGGATGGATTACATATATAATGCACATACACACACACACACACATTAACAATGTAGATATGGTAAAGGTATTTTTAAAGTTGAATTGCAATGAATTGTTATATTAAAAAAATGGTTTGAATGAAGGTGGATGATCTTTTTAGAAGACTATAGGCTTTGGTTAGAAAGTATATAATTAAAAGAAAAGAGGCTGTACTTCGGAATCTGACATACCTAAATTAACATTTCACTTCTGCCATTTTCTAGCTGTTAGGGTGTGGGGGAGCCTGATTTCCCTGTCTATAATTGAAACATAATCATATGAGTCTTATAGGCTTGTCCTGGAGATTATGTGTGGTGATCATACATAATAGCAAGTAATTAATATATGTTGGTTCTCTTCTTCCTCTCAAAATTGAAAATTTTGGTGAAAAAAACAGCCTTGGTCTACCTTCCAGGAGGCAATATAATTTCATATTTGTCACTGTTTATATGGCAAAGAAGACAATGACAAAATAAGCTGATATAGGCCTTTTTTTTTAATCTAAACTATATATTTCAGGATGTGGTATGGAGACAACATTGATTCAAAGAGCCCTTAAACCTTCTAGAACTACAGCCTCATAAACCAAAAATTGATGATCAGAAGGACCATGGGATTCTGCAAGATCCAGACCTAGAGGAGTAAACTAAGTTCACTGTCTGTTAAACTTACCAATGAAGAAAATACTAGAAATAAAAGCAACAGCAATGGTTAACCCCTTGCTACTTAGAACTTCCTAACAATGACTAACTAAGATTCTTTTAAGGACAAAATAGATGTATATTTAAAAAAAAAAAAAGGAAGGGGAGATGATCATTCAGTCATATTGCAAAAGAAAATATTCTAGTTATTCAAGGTGGGCAGTTTTTCCGGTTCATTTAAAATATAAGTATGTGTTTTGTAGCTGCTTTGCAATTAAGAACCATGTTTGTAGAATTTTTTATTTACTTTGCTAGATTTAGCAAATGTAATTAGACAGGTAATCAGTAACGAATCTATTAAAATATTTCTTAAAGTGTGTTCTAAGAAACATCAATGCCTCAGGATGTTTTAGAAAAATTTTTTGTGTTTAAATAAGTTTGGGTAATACAGTATAATACATGGTCTGATTGGAGATTTTAAAACTACGTTAATATTTTAGAGGTTCAAAGAAGCCTCACCTCTAAGGGAACTAACATTTAGCTTAGCCCAAAGCCCAGGATCATTCCAAATGTTTTTAACCATGAAAGCTATTCTCCTAGTAATACCTGTTAACCTCCTACACAAAGAATGTTGTTTAAAACACACTTCAGAAACTGCTGATCACTAGTGTAGTACGGTAGCCATATACTACAATTATAGTGATACCTATAAAAGCTGAATGATGTGAAACATATTCTGCTGTCCATTCAGTCTTTCTGTGCAGTCAGATGGATAATTAAGCTGAGATAGATGGTTCACATGCAACCAGAATGGTGAAAGAGAGACTGATGTTGAGATATTTTCAACAATCCAAGATTTGCACATGCTTTGATTTTACTATGTTACTTGCAGAAAAATGTTAGCATGCCTACACAGTAGCTACCTGCCCTCACCACCCCACCCCACCACCCCCCACCACAACCACCACCACTACTGTATCCATTAGGGATGTGTTCCAAGACACCCCCGTAGATCCACAGACTGTACTGAACCCTATATATACTATGCTTTTCCCTATACATGCATACCTATGATAAATTTACTTTATAAATTATCTATAGGAAGAGATTAACAGCAATAACTAATAATAAAATAAAACAATTATGATAATATACTAAAATAAAAGTTATGTGAAAGTGGTTACTAGTTTAAGGGGTTCCCTTGCTGAAGTCTTAGTATAGGCTCAATGCTTTCTGGCAAAACATATTGCTATTAATCAGAACATGCTTTCTGTTCATGTTTCCCACCCACAAATTTAATAGCTTTTCCATCTTAACTAGGCACTTATCATGCACTGTGACCATAACCTTTGCAGTTCAAGGTGTGACAGCAAAACTAGCACAAATTTCTTTCTCCTTCTCAACAACTTTACAGATAGAATATTTGCTCTTACCATAGATTTTAGAAAGCTTAGCATATGATTTGTTTTCTTTACTTATTAAGTGGTGGACTTTCACCCTTTCACTTAAAGGAAGCACTTTACAGTTTCTCTTTGGCACATCCAAATTGCCATCCTCCCTACTCTTGCACTTTGAGGCCATGATTAAGTAAAATTAGGGTTACTTGGACACAAGCACTATGATACCATGACAGTCAATCTGCTAACCAGGATGGCTCCTAAGTGGCTCATGAGCAGGAAGCATATACACTGTGGATACACTGGGCAAAGGAATACTTCATGACCTGGATGGGTGGAGCACGAAGGTGTAAGATTTCATCATACTGCCCAGAACAATGCACAAGTTAAAACTTAGAATTGTTTACTTCTGGAATTTTCCATTTAATATTTTCAGATCTTGGTTGACCCTGGGTAACTAAAGCCCTGGAAAAAGAAGCTGTGTGGTTAAGGGGCAACACTATTGTGTATACACACACACACACACACACACACACACTCACATAAACAATTTAGGGGCACAGAAAACAGTCAACACTATATTAGTTAAATTTATTTTTGACATTTATTTTATTGTTTTCAGAAGGTGAGAGAAAGAGAGAGAGGGAGAAAGGGGGAGGGCCCATATCAGTCTCCATAGTTGTACATCATTAGTTGTGACATGGTTTTGTTCCACACAGGTGGAAGTGGGGCTGCACAGGACACAAACCCAACTGGGGGGCTCCCACACAGAAGGGGAGAAACTTCATTGCTGAGGCATCCTGGAGGTTATCAGTTGTGCTGCTGTTCAGCATATGGGTTTGCATGGGCTGGTGCTAGGCATTGAACCCTGGACCTCACGATTGCCAGGCAAACGCTCAACCTGCTGAGCTATCCCCAATACCCCACCACTACCTCTGGGATAGCCCCAATATCCCACCTCTTTTTTTTTTTTTTTTTTTAAGAATCTTCTCTCTACAAGAAATTCTGTTGATTAAAGAATACGGAACACATGGCTTTGGTGTTTTAGGGTCCAGTCTGGAACAAGAGAGTGGTGAAAAACAATTTTCCAAAATATGTTTCTCCTGAAATACACCAAGCTTTCAAATGACTGAAGAACACCAATATGGAAACTGCAGCATAATCGGAATTGACTGGGGATGATTTCAATTATTCCTTGAAATGCATAGTTCATCTGCTATTTTGCAGGTAAAGGCATGGTAAAGGGAGATGATATAGGAGGGATGCCCAGAAAAAATGTACACACGGTCAATATGATGAAACAGGTTACACGGCTGGATACTTTCCGGACAGCCATCAT
>PVKE010014792.1:0-34414 GCA_004027555.1 Craseonycteris thonglongyai
GAGAGCATATGGGTCCACACTGGCTGGGGCCGGGATTCCATCCTCAGTCCCTAGGACTGCAAAGTGAGTGCCTAACCCACTGAGCCATCCCGGCTTCCCCATGGTTGTTTTTATTCTTAGCAAAAGGTGGTATATCAAGGATTGGAAAGTTGAACATTTGTTTCCTATTTATATCAACTTTAAGGAACCTTATTTTTTTCTCATTAATTGCTGTGTCAGTTATTCTATATAACCTAACTTTATCTAATGAGAAAAAGAAATCATAGACCCTGATAGTTATATGGACAATTATAACTAACTTTTAATATATTTTTTAGATGTAGTTTTGGTTATTTTGGTGTTTTTTTTTAGCTTAGATTTTTTTTAAGATTTATTTTATTGATTTTTGACAGAGAGAAACAGATACAGAGAGAAGGGGTCCAGAGCAGCCTCCATAGTTGACATTAGTCTTCCATATAGTTTCACTCCACAGGTGGGCACAGGGCTGCGCCAGGCAGGAACTGGGCCGGGAGCTTCCCACATAGGTCCCAGCAAGAACTGAAGTGGGGGCACACCCCAGTTCAGCATGTGGGTCCGCACGGGCCGGGGACAGGATTCGATCCTTGGTCCCCAGGGCTTCAAAGCAAGCGCTTAACGCGCTGAGCCATCCCAGCTTTCCCTAGCTTAGATTTTAAGAACTGAAATTATTGTATTGATGGGTTAAATATTTAAAATCCACTGGAATAGCCTGTAATAAAATGGAATTATATTTCAGGCTCAAGCTGTGAAAGACCAGGAACTAGGAAAAGAAAGGTATGTTGCTTTAAGTTTAGTAACATTTTTTATATGGTATTTGTTTAATTATTGAATTTTATTTTTGTATTTTATAGTAAATGTGTGCATGTAGCAAAAATTCATATTTATGTGTCCATTTTATGTACATATGTTTGAGTATTGTTGTTTTCTCTTTCGATTTGTTTGACCAAGGGTTTGGGGAGATTTTTTGGGGTTTTTTTGTATTTTGTTTCTCTGTTTTGTATTTTGTGGTCTCAGGTATTTAGTTATTTGTTTAGATGAACTAAAAACAATTTGAATTAAATATATAATTACAACTTCTTTATGAAATAATTTGGCAAAGGTTCTGGAACATCTTGACTCTATGATCATTATTAAAGTTCATTGTCTTAAAACCTAAAAGGTAATATTTAGTATATATTCTGATACTTTTTGAAAACAACTGGGGAGGGTGAATGGGGTATTTGTAAAACAAAGCAATAGGTACACTGCTTTATGTGAGGGTTGTCCAGAAAAAATCCAGACATAAATGCCTCTATTTTTTATATTACATGGCTGGATACTTTCCAGAGACCTCGTATATTTATAGAGAATGAAAGCTTGTTCTTCAGAGTCTGCAAGTATACAAACTTGTGACTCACATTCTTGTTTGACCACATACAGTACACCCTCTTCTTAGTCACTTTCTCATCCTGATATATTCCACCTTTATCAACACCTTTTCCCCACCAATTAATAACCTCACTTTTACTCTTTTTTATTGGGATTTACTGATTTAGACTTTTTCCCCATCCTTTTTATACTACCGGTAAGTCATTTATCTTTAGTTGTTAGAATTCATGTTGTAAGAGCTTTGAAGTTGGAAAGAGCAGTATGAAAGTAGTTAAATATGGAACGTTTATTTTATGTGATGGAGTAACTTTTAAATGCCTGTAAAACAGGATGTCTTATGGATTTTTGTTCTTAGTAATTAATTCTTATAAAATAAAACAACTGATAAAGATGGTATGAATATATTACATACGTTGGTAAGTTTAGGTTTGCTGTGTTTCAGCACAAACTTTCCAGTGGCCCTCTGAAATAAATACTAATCATAATAACAATTATGTTCACATGTCTAAGAAGAATTATTAACATTAATGTTTGATATAAAAGCCCATAAGGGCTCAATAAGTAACTGCCACATGTAGTAGCATAGACAAGCCTACAGTTTGGACACTAACTGGTTGGTAAGTAGGCTCTTTGAAAACTCCATTTTATGTATTTCATTTGACAAAGTTTCTTTCAGATCTGCAAGATAGGTATGTCTGTGTTTTGGTCATTTTTTCCCTCACTATTTTGACTTACCTTTTAATATCAAAGATATTCCTTCATGAATTTAGAGATAGTTATCTTTGTTGTTGTTTTTGTTTTGTTTTTTTGTTTTTGACAGAGAGAGAGAGAGAGATAAGAGACAGAGAGAGAACTGAACTGGGGGCACTCCCCAGTTCGGCATATGGGTCCACACGGGCTGGGGCCAGGATTCGATCCTTGGTCCCCAGCGCTGCAAAGTGAGCGCTTAACCCACTGAGCCATCCCGGTTTCCCCTAGATAGTTATCTTAAAAAATTAATTTTAAAAATGTTAGCGCCAAAAACTTTTAAATTCCCATTTGGCAATAGGTTTTATTTTATTTACATGGCATTAGGGAAAAAGATTAGGATGTAGCCTGAATATATCACATTTTTTAAGTGGAGTAAACTGATCCTGTGGGAAAAAACTTGTCATTTTTTTTAAGTACTTTTGTAGGTGCTAAGTTGTAATGGTTATGATTCTTTCATTCATAATTAAAGTATTTAAATATATTGTTTAAAGGAAATCTCCCAAGTATCTATTAATAATTCAATAATACTCTAAACTTTGACTGTTATCCTCCAACGTAAACATTCTTTATCATGTGATTAATGCTCCAAATGAAGATGCAAGATGAAATTTTCACTAGATGAAATTTTAATAATGTTGTGAAGTATCCAGTGGTCCTCTGAAATAAATACTAATCTTCAGTATTATTAAGTCTCAGTCTAAAGTTTCTTGGATTGTATTGGTATTATGTTAACATTTGTTCTCAATGCCTACATTTTACTGTATGGCTTTTCTGAAGATTTTGATGAGGGATTGGGGGTGGGACAGTGGGTGAAAATTGATACCTGTATCCTGAATGCTTTGCTGGAATCCTTTTTTGAGCCATTTTCCAGAGTATGATTCTGTTTTTCTTTGATCTTTTGCAAGATTGATTGTTTGATTCTGTTGTTAATAATTTCATTTATTTGACATTTCAAACTGACTTTCCAAGCTAACTTAATGAACACTGAGGCTTTTTCTCATATTAGCCAGAAAACTAGATATTAATTTTTGATAAACGAATTCTGTGTAAAGAGCACTATAATTGTAAAAGACCCAACACACAAGATCAAATACAGAATTGATCCGTTTTTCTAAGTAGGTGTGTGCTCTGTGTTTGAAAAGTGGAACTGCTGCACAGTGATTCATTTTGTATAAGGGAGGACGCGCTATATATTGCTAGAGCCAAGAATCAAAATCTGCATTGTCATCCTTCTATGCCAGTAGATCAGTATTTTTGCATAGACCTACTTTATAAAGGTATTAGGGTTAATGTGTAGTTCTGTAATAAGCAGGAATGTGAATTGAATCTTCATTATTGGAAATGAATCTTAATTTAAAACAAAAGTTTAGATTTTGAGAAATAATATTTATATAACTGCTCTAACTGAATGCCACAACTTTTTCTTCTTTCATATTTGTGCTGGCTCACAAGTTTTACTTTGACTGGTCCTAAGAATTTGGAACACATGAATCAACCTTTGATATTTTTCTAATAAAAGGAATATATGTGAATTATTTCCAGTGACTTTTAAACCCTTTCAGCGTATAGAGTGTAGCTCACACAGATGAATAGAGTATGTACTGATTAAGGTCTGTGATTACTGACTTCTGTTTAACTTAAAGATCTCAAACTCTTTGCCTTAAAAGCTTTTCATTAAGAGGTATATTTCTGATCCTTTAGAAGAGTTTTCTCCTTTGGAAGTTTAAACTTATCTTTAGGGGGAGAATCAGTTTATTGGTTTTAAATTAAATTATACCCTGATGTGGTATCGCTTTTTCCAAAGAGTAAGAAAAAATGTGAATAGTCTTTACTGTGAGGTATTGATACAACATGATCACTTTCAGATGTCTTTCTCCAACCTGCTGCTTTTGATGTCATTAAATGAAAGTGTATTTGTTGAACTTTGTGTTGATAGCATGCTGGACAATGTCTTCAGAAGCTTGAACTTCCCTTGTTACTCTTCAAGATCACATTTAATCTGTGAAGCATTAATATAAATCGTGTTCTCAGAGAAAGTAGTTGAATTACAGAATCACAAACTTTTGTTTACTTTGGATTAGGGACGACCACAGTGAAATAAGATAGATTACATATATTTGTCATGTATTTCCTCTATTTCTACTGAATAATTTACATTTTTAAGTTATGTATTGGGGTTTTCAGTTATTCTCAGTACTAGAAAGAGTGCTTTTCGCATATTCCTTCTCATAATGTTGCCAAAGGCACATATTTTATAATAAGACTACATATTTATCTTAGGATGATTCTATCACTTTTACCCCTGACTTTAAGTCTCCAACAGAGCATTTTAAAGATACCTCCAGAGAAAGTTTTCTTTGTATTAGTAATAAATACAGTTCTTGGGAAATTAAAAACTAATCTCATGTCCAAAAAAAAAGAGGTGACCTGGTTATGAGTGTGGCCTTTTCTTTCTGCCAATTTCTGTTTATGTTCTTTTAGGTAATGTTCACTCATAAGGTTTCAGATTTCAATGCATGTATCATTAGTGCCATTATAATAATGTACAGATATTTTATTATTTCAGGTACACTGTTAGAAAAATAGGACCTAATAATTTGAAATGTTCACATTCAACCAGTGGATGTCAAAAACTTGACACAGAAGGAAAAAAATTGGTCATAACTTACATGAGGATCCTATCAATGTCTATAATTTTGCCATTTCCTTTGAATTGAAAAGAAATCTTCAGTGGAGGATATCTCTAATAATTTTGTATTGTTTACATCAAAACATCTTAACTATTTTAGTGCTGATTGGCTGGATTTTGCAATGCTTATTGTTAAGGCATCAGTAAGTCTTAACAATTGGCATCAAGAGGATTATTTATGATGGTTGGATTTTCATCATAGTTTGATTTTTGTTTGTGTTGTTTGTGTTTTGTTTTGTTTCTTTTTAAATACTTTTAGCCCTGACTTGAAAAACAGTCCCATTGATGAAAGTGAGGTGCAAACAGCAGCTGATAGTTCCTCTGTTAAACCTAGTGAGGTTGAAGAAGAAACTGTTCCCAACGTTCAAACAGAAACTTCTATACAACAGGAAAAGACTTGGGAGGAAGAACCTGAAAAAACACTATGTAACTCTGACTTTGCTATTGAAATGTTGGAAGTTGAAACTCAAGGAGAGGAGGGCCAAGAGGAAATGCCTCTTGTAGCCTCTACTACTGCCAGTATTGAATTATTCACTGAAAATGGAGAGGAGTCTGTTTTAAATCAGCAGGTATACACCAGTGACTTTGAGAAGGAAGAGGCAAAAATGATTAATCTTGAAACAGAATTATCAACATGTGATGGTGCATTTATAGAAGAAAGGAACATACAAGGAATTCTAGAAGAGTCTGCATCTAGAGCAGAAGATTTCTTTTCTGAGATTACACAGTCTGTGGTAGAAGCTGTAGCTGAAGCGGACAAACATGAGACTGTTTCAGAAATAGTACCATTTCCTTGTGCTGTGGCCTTAGTACCAGAAATTTCCACTGAGGATGAGAAGGCAGTGAGCAAAATGGGAATTTTTGAAAAAAGCAGCATGGATGAAAAGGAGGAGACTGAATTGAATACTAGGCAAACCAAAATGGATCTGCAAATAGTAACAGAGAAGGCTGAAAAGAAGGATGCTAGGATGGTTGCAGAGAAGTTGGAAAAGATTGTGGCAGCAATGAAAGAAAAGCCTGCAGAAAACACTGTGATCAAGGCACACCCAAATAAAGGAGTAGGTCCGGCAAACAAGCCTGATGAAACAAATAAAACTAGTATGCCTCCCACGTCAAATGCACCTAGCAGCAAATTAAGCATCAAGGCTAGCGTGGTCTCTTCTCCAAAGACTAAAAGTACAGCTTCAAAATCAAAAAACCAGAAAAGTTTTCTAAAATCTGTACTCCGAGATCAAATAAATGCTGAAAAGAAACTTTCAGCCAAGGAATTGGGTCTCCTTAAACCTACAAGTGCCAGATTGGCTGAAAGCAGCAGTAAATTCAAACCCACTCAGAGCAGTATTTCCAGAGGAGGCAGTAGAAGGATCTCAGCCCTGCAAGACAGAGATTCTAGACTGGATTACAGGGACATTACAAAACAGTCTCAGGAAACAGAGGCTAGACCTACCATCATGAAACAGGATGACAGCAACAATAAGGTGAGGAGGGTAGGAAGAATGGCTCAGTGTTTTTTGGAAGTGATTAGCTTTACTGTTGTAGCTATGGAGTAGGGAGATGTCCTCTTGTTTTCTACTTTCATCTCCTTACTCCACTCCCAACCTCCCATTTCCCTTTCCTAACAATTCCATTGATCTAAGCCAGTATACATTTAGAGTAATAAATTCAAGTTCATAATATTAACAAGTGTTAAAAGCCTAACTTGGATAAAATGTGGTTAGAAACATAACTGTTGTTTTAAAAAGTCTGTAGAAGTTTCCTGAGGTGATTTATAACTCTACTTCTGGATGGGCTACTGTTTTCTCATTTACATTCAAGCTTCCATTATCAGCTTACCAATTACTCAGCTTAGACATTATTGGGAAAGGTCGGTAAAACTGAATTAAACTACATTATAGACTATACCTATACTGTTAAATGACTGCTGACTTAATTTGGCCTACCTGTTAAATATTTGCATAATTGAATGTGTTTAGATAATGGTTGTTTGAAATCTCTTTTTTTAAAGAACTTTAATAACTTAGTTGTAAATTCATTTTTTCTGTATTTTTTACTTAACATTTCAGACTTTGGCTGGGCAAAACACTAAGGATCCTAAAAGTACCACTTGTAGAAGTTCCAAATCAAAACAGGTAAGAAACAGTTTGCTAGCACTAACCCTTCTGTTATATCTCTCCATAAAGGAGTTCATGTACCTTTTAGCTCCTGTTTCTCCTACAATGAGTTTGATATAGAACAAGTGACAGGAATGAGATGTTGGGTTTTGTTTTGGTGTTTTTGTTTTTGTTTGATCTTGAACTAGGCTAATTTGTGTTCTTGGTATGGAGTAAAAAATTACCCAGGGACAAAAAGAGAATTTGAATAGGAACATACCTTCAGTTTCATATTGGCAAGAATAGGTTATAAAACACAGAGTAAAATCATATGTGAAAACAAGACTGACGTTTGAGTGGAGTCTTCTCATTATGCAACACTTTCAAACAGGTGATCATTTTGATATGGTTCAATTTAACCTAGATGTCTGAGCTCTAAGATTACTTTTCTAGCATTGAGTTATATTGCCTCATATATATCTTAAATTTTATATTTAGTAGTTTGGTATATTTGGTTTCTACCATTCTTCAATTTTTTTTCAGAAGAATTTGGGCCTGTTTTACTGGAACAAGGGGAAATGTTAGTACAGTGGACTCTCAGTTAACTGGCACCCATATCACATAAATGTAGCACTATTTTCTTTTAAGTTTTTGTTTTTATTTACCTGTTTCTTGAGAATGCCAGATACTTGACTTCCAGTTACCAGATAATCTACTATAGTTTAAGAAGCAGAAATAAGGATATGGTTAATTCCATTGGCTTAATAAGTTGATAATAAAGTTCTTGCAAATTCTTTCTCTCCATCATCCCCCCCCAAAAAAAATTACTGGGTATATATTCTAGTATCATTATATAGACTAGTAATTGATAACATAAGTAGGAAGCCTGCTGGGAATTAATTTTTAGCATTGGCATCATTTTTTGAATCACAGATGCTTTTTCATGTATAGTAACATTTGGCATTAAGTCGTAGTAATTTTCCACATATCTTTATCAATATGTAAATTTTATCTTAGTGTTCCATATCTTAAAATGTATGTTATGTAAGAATTGGTCAGTGGAAAAATCTAAGTAGCTATTTATTGTCTAGCTACATTTGAAGTGGTTTTAGTAATCCATTAAGTCTTCTAGAACAATTCATTAGATATTTAACATTGGAAACAGTTAATTCTTTACATTTTATTAATTGCTTGACAAATTCTTTAATTGTAGTGTTTTTGTGCATCATATTTTAAAACATACCATCATTTAGGAAATAATTTCAGCCTTCAAGAAACTTCTGTGTGGTGAAATTAACAAATGATACTTTATGCACGTTTTACTGGGACTGTGTGGAACCTAGCCAGGTATCAGTAATTGTTCACAATTATGTAATGTGTTTATTTTTGTTTGGTTTGTTTTTTTACCTTTCTAACAGGAATCATTATTTCCATTTAATTTGGATGAATTTGTTACTGTGGATGAGGTTATAGAAGAAGTGAGTCCTTTGCAAGCAAGGCAGAATCCACTAAAGGGAAAAAGGAAAGAGCCTCTCAAAAGTAGCCCTTCCTCTGAACTGAACTTGAAGAAGAAGAAGGGGAAAACTTCTGCCCCTCATGTTGAGGGAGGATTATCTTTTGTAACATTGGATGAGATTGGGGAAGAAGAAGATGCACCTGCACATCTTGAACAAGCCCTAGTCACTGTGGATGAAGTAATTGATGAAGAAGAAATAAATATGGAAGAAATTGTAAAAAATTCCAATTCACTTCTTACATTAGATGAGTTAATTGATCAAGATGATTACATTACGCAAAGTGAACCTAAAGATGTTACTGTACTGTCAGTGGTTGAAGAACAAGATCTTCTCAAACAAGAACGCTTAGTAACTGTGGATGAAATTGGAGAAGTAGAAGAGCTAGCTTTAAATGAGGCTGCTGACATAAGTTTTGCCACTTTAAATACTAAAGAAAATGAGGGAAATACTGGAAGGGATTCCATTGGGTTCATTTCTCAGATGCCTGAAGACCCTTCTACTTTAGTTACTGTAGATGAAATACAGGATGAGAGTGATCTGCACTTAGTAACTTTGGATGAAGTAACTGAGGAGGATGAAGACTCCCTGACAGATTTCAACAACCTTAAAGAAGAGCTTAATTTTGTTACTGTTGATGAAGTCGGAGAGGAGGAAGATGGAGACAGTGATTTAAAAGTTGAATTAGCACAACCCCAAAATGATGACCATCCCACAGATAAAAGAGGAGAGAAACAAAGATCTGTGGACACAAGGAAAACAAAACTTGAAGCCTTGTCCCAAGTGGATCCAGTAAGTGAGGATGTTATGGAAGAAGATCTGAAAACCATGATTGAAAGGCACTTATCAGGTAGATACTTGGAAGTGGTAGTATTTCTGTTTATGAGGGTGTTACATTTAAAAATTAAAAAATATATGTTGCAGCATTACCGATACTTTCACTCAGTATTTTGTATAAGAAGCCAACAAATAATTATGAGCAGTGTTATTTCCCAAAGAAATGTGTACAAGTTTCACAAATTTCCTTAGTTACAAAGTAAACCTTGCTTCAAGTTACTATACCTCAAGAAAAGATGACAAAACCAGAAATAAAATTAGAATTGGTATGAAAATGGTATACTTGTTATAACTGGGACAGCCATCTTTTGAAAATAAGTCAAAGGATGTTTATACCAGACTACCTGCCAGTTTTTTCTTAGACTTTGGACTTAGAAAAATTTATGAAGGTACCATTTCACTTTTAAGTAATATTTTGAGAGTACAAAGTAATAGGTCAGCTTACTTTCATGACTCAAAGGCGCTGAAAATAATTTCCAATAAGAAGTCTTGAAAGGGTTAACTAAGAATAAAAAATACTAGGATAGTCCTACGGGCTTGAAGAACAAAATAGAAAAGTATGTTGTAGGATCCTTGGGGAAAGCACGTAGGAAGGTATAGTTTGGAACACGGTAAATGGGAAATAGAAGAATGTTTAGAATAATGCCAAATATTTTTTAATTAAATTTTCTTATTTTATATTAGAAATAGGTTTTTCCCCCAAAAATCTGAGTTTTATCTTGGTTGCAAAAAGGTTTTAAAATTGTTACTCAGAGTTAAAAGCAATTTAAATATTACTATAGCATTAATTAGATTTTGTCCTTAATGCTAAAACACCAACCGAAAGATTTAGAATTGGGAAAACACCACCTTTGAGAAAAGCTGTTGAGACAGAACCAGAGCAAGATGAAGGGCCTTCCAAATTAGTGAGATGTCAAGCCAGATTGATGGAAGGTAGCAGTAGAGTAACACAGCAGTAGATGATGTGAAGTGCCAAAGATCTACCATCTAACAAGAAAAGTAAACAGTGAAATAGAGTGGGGAGGTGGGAGGTAGTTGTATAATGATTAGGTCTGGTAAAAGATTTTTTTCTTTGTAATTTGGAGAGATCCTGGAATGTAATGGAATGGGGTGGTAGAATAATAAGTGATCCTATTAGAATGTGACAGATCAAGTAGAAATCAATTATTAACTAGTTTTTACTTGTGGACCAAGATCCCTTGCTTTGTGGATGGTGCCAAGCAACCAGCCAATGAATTAAGATGTCTTAATAACATGATAAAATTTATGTTGAAACAAATAGGGAACATTGTCTTGGTGAGGGAGAGTACTCTAGTCACACAAGAATAATCATTGTGTTTATTACATTCATAGCAAAATGCTAAAAACGGTAGAAAAGAAGAAAAGTACACAATTCCAGATTTCAAGTTTATTGATTGAGAGAGGCAAAGCAAAAAAATCAACCACCTGAATGACTTAAACAGCTCTCTGAGAGTATCCCTTGTGTCAGTCTCTTGTAGTACCTTCCTTTCCCTCTTGCTTTTCTACCTAAGGAAAAACTACCAACTGTGATTCAGTCCAAGTTTATTGAGTCTGATCTCAGCTGGGCCCTCAGTGCTGCTCCACAATCAATTATAGGCCTCCTTCCTGTCCTGTTTCCTAATCAACTGTCATATAAGCCTTTTCTACACTTGTCATCACATAGCAGCCTGGCCCATCTCACTGGATAACCTTATTTTCATTTCTGTTTAGCAGGGCAAATATACACTCTTTCCTGTCTGCTGTCCTATATTGGCTTCTCACACGTAAAGTAATGAGCAAGTGTTTCCCTTTTGACAAACCATACTCCTAACCTTGGAATCCTAGCTCCCATCTTTTCCCCTTTTTAGAGTGAAGCATTTAGAAAGAACACCTAGGTTTACTACTTCCATCTTTCATTGAACTGGATTTATTTTGTATTTCTTCCTGAAGCTGATGCTGATAAAAACCCTTCCCATTGGGTTCTTGTGAAAAGTCAAGTTTTTTTTCTTAATTTAGTCTTATTTGAATTCTTTGCATCATTTGTTACTATTGTTCATGCCTCTTTCTTTTTCTTTTTTTAGATTTATTATTTTTATTTTTGATAGAGAGATACAGAGTCAGAGACAGACAGAAGGGGGAGGGCCCAGAACAGTCTCCATAGTTGCACATCATTGGTTTTTCCACATAGTTTCATTCCACAGGTGGATGGGGGCTGCACAGGGTGGGCAGAAACTGGGCCAGGGTCTCGCCCCGGTGAGAACTGAACTGGGTGCACTCCTCAGTTCAGCATATGGGTCCACACGGGCCAGGGCCGGGATTCGGTCCTCGGTCCCCAAAGCTGCAAAGTGAGCGCCTAACCCATTGAGCCATCCCGGCTTCCCATATGCCTCTTTCTTGAAGCTCTCTCCCAGTTCCAAGTGTATTCTCCTTGTCTTTGTTTCGTCTCTATAACCTCTCTTGACATGAAAACATATTTAGTGATTTAGGTGAAGAATGAAGAAAAAAATGAAATGATATATTTAGTGCTTATGTAACAATTTATTTCCATTAATGGATCGACAATATGTTTGATAATACGTTTTGTAGCTAAAGAAAAAGTCATTTTGGGGGGAAGACTGGATGGCTCAGCTGGTTAAGCACTCACTTTGTAGCCCCTGGGGCCAAGGATCGAATTCCAGCCCTGGCCCGTGCAGACCCATAGGCTGAACTGGGGTGTGTTTCACATGTGAGAAGGCCCCCAATTCGGTTCTCGCCCCCCTGGTTTGGCCCATGGCTCTAGAGGGCATGCTTCCCATGCAGGAGACTTCCCCAGCCCAGTTCCCATGTGTCCCTGGCTCACCTGTGTGGAACCGTAGCAATGTCAAAAACTGATGATGTACAACTATGAAGATTGCTCTGGGCCCTCCCTCATCTCTATCTGCCATCAAAAACAATAAAATAAATTTGTTGGTTTGTTTTTTTTTAAAGGCTTAATTGTAAAAACATTTTTTTTAATTTAGAATATTTGTTTTAATCTATTTAAATTAATTGGGAGGCTGGGCTGGCTCAGCGGGTTAAGCGCTCGCTTTGAAGCCCTGGGGACCGAGGATCGAATCCCGGCCCCGGCGCATGCGGACCCACATGCTGAACTGGGGTGTGCCCCCACTTCAGTTCTTGCTAGGGCCTATGCAGGAGGCTCCTGGCCCAGTTCCTGCCCTGTGCAGTCCCACGCCCACCTGTGGAGTAAAACTATATTGAAAACTGATGTCAACTATAGAGACTGCTCTGGGCCCTCCCCCTTCTCTCTGTCTCTCTCTGTCTCTGTTTCTCTCTGTCAAAAATCAATAAAATTGGGGAAGCCAGGATGGCTCAGTGGGTTGAGCGCTTGCTTTGCAGCGCTGGGGACCGAGGATCGAATCCCGGCCCTGGCTCGTGCAGAACCATGTGCTGGGCTGGGAGCTCCCCCAGTTCAGTTCTTTCCCTGTCTCAGTCTCTGTGTGTGTGTGTCTCTCTCTCTCTCTCTCTCTCTCTCTCAAAATAAATAAAATATAAAAATAAAATCTTTAAAAAAATTAATTGTTACATAATTACTTATTGTTGTGAGATAAATGTGACTTAGGAATGGCAGAAGCAATGTGTTTGGTATTACTTTGGTCAAAGAATAAACTTGTAGGAAGAGATCAGAGGCTATGTAAACCATCAAGTCAAGAAAAGGGAGACAGTTTTTTTATTGACTCTTTAGGAATTAATGACCAATAAAATGCAGGGAATAGGAGAAAATGATTTTATAATTCCTAGCAATCTTTCAGATTTGCTAAAGGTGGCCCAGTGCATGGAGTAAGCATTGAACTTGAAGTCAGAAGTCTTGGTTCTCGCCTCTGTCACTTACTGGCTATGCAGCCTTGGGCAGATCAGTTTCCTCCTCTCTTTGTTTTGCTTTCTCCATTTATGAAGAAATAACGGGATAATAATGATTTGACCTGCCTGTTTCACATGAGATAAATGCTATAAAATGACATAAATATGAAATATGAAAGGGATTTGTCTAGTACTGTATAACTGTAAGGTATTTCAGCTACTGAGGGTAGCCAGGATTGCTTGGAACCAGTTTCTGTTTTGTTTTGTTTTGTTTGTTGTTTTTTAATCTATTTATTGGGGTGACATTGTTTGGTAAAATTTAAATGGGTTCCAGGTGTACAATTCTACATTATATCTTCTTTGTATTGCATTATGTGCTCAGCCCCCAGAGTCAGTTCTTTTCCATTACCATATATTTGTTGGCCCCTCCCTGCTCTCCCAGCTCCCTCCCCTCTTAACCCTCGGGTAACCATTAAACTATTGACTATGTCCATGAGTTTTTCTTATGCAGTCTTCATAGTTGTACATCATTAGTTGTGACATGGTTTCATTCCACACAGGTGGATGTGGGGCTGCACAGGGCGGGAACTGAACTGGGAGCCTCCAGCATATGAGGCGAAAACCGTCACTCGTGAGCCATCCCAGTGGCTACCAGTTGTGCCGCAGTTCAGTATATGGGTTTGCACAGGCTGGGGTTGGGATTCGATCCTTGGACCTTGGGGTTACAAGGCAAGCACTCAACCTGCTGAGCTAACCTGACATCCTCACCAGTTTGTCTTATCTTCCCCTAAGATCATATTATACAGTGTATTCAGACATTGTTTCTTACATATTATTCTGCTGCTGAAATTTAATACTTGTATTCTTACATATGATTCTTTCTAAGAAGGGTCTTACTCTGTCAGTTTAGGCTCAGGGATTTTTTTTGTTTGTTTATTTTTTGTTTTTTTCCTGGTTTGCAGGGCGTTAGTACAGGGCATCAGAATTATTCTCTGCTCATGTTCTTTTTCCCTAATCCACACTCTTTCCCCAACCCAGTACTTTGCATACACAAGTTAACTCTTGGCAGTAATTATAGAACTTGAACTTCTTCCATTACCCTTTAAATTCATTCTGGAGCAATTTATGAATAAAATAAGCTGTTAACTTTAGTCCTTTTACTATAATCCCATTTCATAAGATTAAACAGGTTTACTTATTTATTCCTTATATCAAAGAATCTTGGAAGAGTGATCCGATAGCATTAACCAAGGAAGATTTACTTATAGAGATGAGCTATAAGTTAGTCTTTGAAAGTAGGGGTTATGTAATGTTATCTTCACAAAAATCAGTAACTATTAGTAACCATTTTTCCATTAAAAATTTAATGACTTTAGTTGATGAAGAGTCTGACTTGACGGATTCAGAACCAGAACAAAAACGCATGAAGATTGAGGACCCTTTAGGAAAATCAGTGGCAGCTGATATCCCTGAAGGTAAAGTAAAAATACAGTTTTGCCCTTGTTTATATGAAATCAAAATTCAGTGCCCTAATAAGGGTTCTTTTGTTTAGATGAGTAATGAATGGAATAACCTTTCTTAGACAATTATTTCAGAGTGGAATATAATACATTTTGTACATTGGTATTTCTGGAAATAGTTTAATAGTCTGTGTTTTTGCCTGGCAAGGATATTTTTATTGTTCTTTTGAAGTCTGAAATGTCTTTTTTTATTCCTGGTATTTTTGTTTTCCTGCTCTGGTAAGATCTGAATTATATTTGCCCAGGCAGAAATTCTACTTAAGTAGAACTTGCTGAAGAGCTTAGCTAATATATGTAAGTATATACTGTGCTTGATATGTTTGTCATGTTTAAATAGATTAACATAGGTATAGGTAAAGTATCATAAATTCTCCTTTCTCTTTCCCCTCTCTCTTCCTGTCCTTTAGATTTAGACTTTCTTGTACCGAAGGCTGGGTTCTTCTGTCCAATTTGTTCCCTCTTCTACTCAGGTGAAAAAGCAATGACAAATCACTGCAAGAGTACACGTCATAAGCAAAATACAGAGGTAAAAATTTTTTTAACTCTTCATACAATCTTAAAGTGTTGTAATCAAACTATTTAAGTGTCCACCCAAAACATGTAGCCTTTCCCTTTGAGAGAACTTTTGAAGGCTTGTGCCAGTTGATTTAAATCTAACATCTTATTCCTCTCCTTCATTATACCTTGCCAGTAACTTCTATTCTTTTTCTTTCCACTGGCAGCATTTGCCAGAGTAGATTCTGTTCAGTGTGGGAAAGTATAGTCTGATGCCCTCTTGTAGAGTCATTAACGTAGCATATTAAAGTTTCTGAATTGTCTAGTCAGACAGAATCTCCTAACTTCTTAACCCATTTCCTAAACTGATTTATTCACAGCCCCTCCCTTTCTTTTTTCGAAGTTATGTACATCTTTGGGGAGTGCTTCTCTAGAGAATCATTGTTAGCCATAGTTTTGATTCCTCCTGGTTAGAGTGGTTTTACAATCCTTTATATTGAATTTGTGACACAGACACTAACGTTTGTTGAGCTCTTATTTGCTGGAATCTTATTTATCCCTCCCTCCTTCATCAGCTGTATGAGGTAGATACTATTATTCCAATTTTAAAGATGAGGAAACAGGCTTAAAAAATATCAAAACCCAAGGTCACATAGCTATTAAGTGGCAGACCTAGGATTTGAACCTAGCTGTCTTATTTTAAACTCCAGCCTTTTATTGCTATGTTCCAGCTTTTCTAGCTCTCTTTATTTTTCATGCATGAAGACCCCTTTACTGCCTTTGTACTTTTTCATTGCTCTTTCTTTGCTCTGTCCCAATCCCACTTGTATTGCTAGTTACTACTCATCTTTTAGGTCTTGACTTAAGTACAGTAGACTCTCGATTAAGAGAAGCCCAAGCAACCGGCACAAAAATCTTTACAAAATTATTTAGCATCTACCAATTCCCATGGGTGCCAGTTAATTGACAGTCTTGTATCAACTTCCCAGAAAGGCCTTTGCCTAAGAAAGATCCAGGTGAAGTAGAACACACCCTCCCACACAGACACAAAAGGATCAGTCTTAGTCAGTTATCGTACAGAATTTTTTTCTTTTATAGGGTCTACCATCACCCAGAATTATCTTGTTTATTTTTCTGTTGTTACTCTTCTCCAACTAGAATGTAAGCTCCATGGGGTAAAGGGCCTTACCTATCTTGTCCACTGAGTCCCCACGTACCAAGCATAATGCCTGGTATATTATAAGTATTAGATGAGTGATGGATGAAAGGAATGTTAATCTAATGATCTTTATTTAATAGGATCAGTCTCTTTTAAATTGTAAATATAATGAAAGATACTAGATTTGTGTATACAAACAGCAACGCAACATCTAATACATATTTTATATTGAAAATTGATTTTAACAGAAGTTCATGGCCAAGCAAAAAAAGGAAAAGGAACAGAATGAAGTTGAAGAAAGAAGCCCTAGGTGATTGGGGGAAAGGGGAAAGAATTCGCTATAAATTTGTTTAGGGTCCAGTTGATTTGTGTATTTTTGTTATCACTTGATTTGTAATTTTTGTTTCAGAAGCAGATATTCATGTACAAATTTCTGATTGCCCTTGATGTAGAGAGACTGATGGGGGAAAGTATGATGGGTTTGATTTTTGTATCAAATCATCAGGCATGGAGAAATATCTTTTAGAAGTGTTAAAATAAATGTTCCTACTGTGTATTTCAGATACCATCTTGTGTTTGTGGCTGATTTATTAAAGACTTGCTTGACTCTGATTGCAGACAGGCTTCTCCTCTAACTGCTATGACTTGGGATGTTTGGGGATCCTTCAGGTATTACTGGAAGTCATAGCATGATAGTGTTTTACTTTTCTTCAACTTATCCCTGTACAGGTCAAAGATTCTATAAAAGTCTTAATTTTGTGTCTAAAATTAGTTTGCAGCATGTTTGGCCCAAATAGGTTAGAGTAAAACTTTACTTGATTTTTTAATGTGTTGGGAAGATGTTTTATCTGCTTCTGCTTTGTCATCCATTACTGCCATACCCATTTAAGGTAGCTCCTTTTCAAGTGATTGTTAGCCTGAAAACACAAAAACAAAGCAGCCATTACTTCCTGTGCACCACTAGAGTTCAGTGGGTTGCTAAATGCTGGACACAGCTCTGTACTATAGGTGTTTAGATGAGGCTATGCCTCAAACATAATCAGTCTGCTGCTGACTTTGGATTGTTTTGGTACGTATTTTCCGGCGTATAAGACGACTTTTGAAACGAAAAAAAGTCAACCGAAAATCGGGGTTCGTCTTATACGCCCGGTCGTCTTATACGCCGGAAAATACGGTATTTGATTTCTCAGCTCTTCCAAGATGAGCGTGTACCAGTTAGTAATAGAGTACATGGAAGGAACCAAAACCAACTATTTTTTTAGGTCTCTTATTCTCATCACAGCACAAAAGCATGATCTCACAGTCAGCAAGAGCAAAATGAAGAACAAAAAGCTGCAACTTCTTGCTGGTCACCAAATTCAACTCCACACTCAGTTCAGACAGCCTCAGCCTGAGCAAAATGGCAAAATACTGCATGGTGAAGGACTAAGGAATAGAATGGGGAGGGGCATGGCTTGTGAGTACCAAGAGTGTGTTGTAATTAAAATTGGTATGGGTGAATGAGGTAATAAGTTGGAGAAGAGCTGTTAACAGTTTGGAGAATAAAGTGCTAGTAAGGTAAAGCAGCACATTCAGAGTAAATGTAACTTTTAAAGTCTTCTGGGGCTACTCCTGAAGCTTTTAAAACAGAAGTTGTGAGCCTGTTTAATCTTGTTTGAATCAACCTTGGAGTTTAATCTTACTCAAATTAGTTATCTTAAATTTGGGATTCTAAATTAGAATGAAAGGAACCACTAAAACATAAAAGTGGTAAGGGTGATACTTATAACAGGTATTGATAGTTAGCTATATACATAGTTAATGTTTCTCTCTGCTGCTTTTTACACTAAGACTGGAAATTTTTATCATAGGGCTTCAAATACAAATTCTAAAATAAACAGATGCTATTTGAATATAATTTTAGAACTGTTTGGAAAACCTTGAAATACCTCTGTCATTTAATTTTACATAGCAGTTTCTGCTTATTGGATGAGGAATATGAGTTTATTATCCTTTCTGGTACAGAATGCTGTGGATGTTTGCCTGTTCAAAGCTGCTGCTTTTGAATTCTTTTAAGAAATTCATGAGAGTTGGGATTTAAAGTTTAAAATTTTTATTTTAATGTTTTTTATTTGACTGGAAAGTGTCAAGCATGTTTAAATAGAATAGTTTATTCATCCTTATGTACTAATTACCTAGTTTCAACAATTATCAACTCAAATTCAAGTATGTATCTTCACGCTCACCTCTCATTTACTCAAAAGTAAATCTCAGCATGTCATTTTACTCATAAATGTTTCATTATGTATTTCTAAAAGGAGAATGTTTTTTAGCGTAACCAATACTATCAAAATATTTTTTATTTGAATAAGATCTAGTTCAGCTTTTCTTCTGTCTCATAAATGATTTGTTTTGTTTTACTGTGTTTGAGTCAAGATCCAAATAAGGTGCATACATTGTGACTGGCTTAATAGCTCTGTTAAGTTATTTTTAGTATATAGACTCTCTTCTTGAAATTTTTTTGATAAAGAAACGAGATGTTTGGTTCTGCAAAACCATGCTGCTGAAAATGTGGTCTTTGTATCTGATGCCTGTCCGTGACTGGTACCAGTTTATGATGAGTGAAGTACAGAAAACTGTGAGAGTGTTTAGGAGCTTTATCAGATTTGACAGTGACTTCATGTTTGTTTGTTGAATTTAATTTAAAAAATGGTGTTTGTATGTTGATCTGTGGTATTTTATTTAATTTTTTTGTATTGTACTTTTTTCTTTTTCTTTTTACAAAGTATGTCTTTGATTGGAAATTGGGGGGAAGAAAAGGAAAATAAACTGATCAATCATGTAGTTTCAGAAACACTCCTGAAGAGTTTACTACAGTCAGGATTTTGTTTATTGCAACCCTATAATGTAATTTAAACATGTTCCTTTGTCCTCTGTATATTTTATAAATTGATAGCTGAATATAAAAACTTGATTAGAAATTGTTTTTGTTTTTTTTTTCTTTCTTTTTGACAAGATTCTTCCGACAGTGATTAATTAGAAGGCACAAAATATCTAATTAATTTCTATGGGGTATTAGTAGCAGTTGATACTTAGGGTTTTAATACATTTATTTCTTAATTAAGCATTGCAGAACTGGTATTTTAATTCTGGATTCTTTCGTACATAACCTGGAATACTTTTCTGAAAAGAGAAACTTGCTCTCATCTGCTATTTGGTTACTCAGTGGCATAGTTTGTATAAGAAAGACATGATAGGGAAGCTGGGATGGCTTAGCGGGTTAAGCGCTCGCTTTGAAACCCCAGGGCCCGAGGATCGAATCCCGGCCTCAGCCCATGCGGACCCATATGCTGAACTGGGGTATTCCCCCAGTTCAGTTCTTGCTGGGGCCTATGTGGGAGCCCCCGGCCCAGGTCCTGCCCTGTGCAGCCCCATGCCCACCTGTGGAGTGAAACTACATGGAAAACTAATGCTGTCAACTATGGAGACTACTCTGGGCCCTCCCCCTTCTCTTTTTCTCTCTCTCTCTCTTTCTCTCTGTCAAAATCAATAAAATAAATCTTTTTTAAAAAATGACAGACATGGTAAATATTTCATGTATTTTCTTTCTTTACCAATTTTTCTCAAAATGAATTGTTGGGGATGCCAGGGTGGTTCAGCAGATTAAGCACTCACTTTGCAGCCCCAGGGACTGAGGATCAAATCCCGGCCTCGGCCCATGCGGACACGTATGCTGTACTGGTGTGTGAAACAGTACTACAACAGATTTTACAGCCATTAAAAGAATAAAATACAGTAAACTCAAATTCAATAATTTAGGAGAAATGGACAAATTCCTTGAAAATTGCAAACCACCAAAGCTAAGCCAAGATAAGGCAGAGAATTTGAATTGAATTTATAATTAAAACACTCTTCAAAAAGATAGCCGCAAGCCCAGATAGTTTTACTGGAGAGTTTTACAAAACATTCAAAGAATTAACTTACATAGTTTCTTCCAGAAAATAGAAGAGGAGTTGCTTCTTTTATGAGGGATTCCATATCTGCAAGGCTGGTTCAGTGTTGGAAATTAAATCAATGTAATCAATTAAAATTTAACACACATTCATGGTTTCTAAAAAAAAGGCAAACAAAAATACCAGCTCTTGAGTGTGATAAAAATAGAGGGATATTTTCCAGTCTTATAAAGAGGATTTATCCCAAAAAAGTAGCATACTTCATTTTGAATGACTGAATGTTTTTCCTCTGAGGTCAGGAATAATGAAAAGATGTCCACTTTTACCACTGCTGTTGAACATTTGGTAAGTTCTAACCATTGTAAGAAAAAGAAAAGGCAAACATTTAAAAGAAGAAATAAAACTCATGTTTACAGATAACATGACTGTCTACATAGAACACCCCTAGAAGTAATGTGTTCATTAATATATAATATTAACAAGTTAATTGTGTTTTCTATATACTGATAACAAGTAGAAATCAAAATTTTAAAAAAGAAATAACATTTACAGTTGCTCCATAGAAAACCCTAGGTATAAGTGTACCCAAACTTGTATAGGACCTGTTTAATGAAAGTTATAAAATCCTGAAAGAAAGTAAAGAAGACCTAAAAATGGGGATTTTGTGTTTGTGGATTGAGAATTGAACATAACAAAGATGTTAACATTTCCCTAAATTGTCCTATAGGTTTAATACAATTTCTATGAAAATCTCAGCAAGTTATTATTGTTTTATGTAGACATTATTCTGAAGTTTATATGGAAAGGGAAATGCGCTAAAATAGCCAAAACAATTTTGAAAAAGAATGAAGTTGGAGGAATCACTTCCAATATTAAGGCTTACTATGTAAGTGCAGTAATCAAGAATACTGGCAGAGGTTTAGACACAGATCAATGGAATGGAATAGAAAACCTGGATATAGATCAATACAGATACATCCAATTGTTTATAAAGAAGCAAGGACAGTTCAATGGAAGAGGAGTAGTCTTCAATAAATGGTGCTGGACAATTAGACATCCATCGGCAAAAAAATCAAAATGAATCTTAACCTAAACTTTATACGTTAAAATTTCAAAATGATTCATGGGTTAAATGTAAAACAACTATAAAACTTCCAAAACATAAGGAAAAATCTTTAGGATCTAGGAGTTGGCAGAATTCTTAAGACTTGACACCACAAGCACAATCCACAGGAGGAAAAGATGGATAAATTGGATTTTATCAAAATAAAAACTTACTTTGCAAAAGACCTCGTTAAACAGGTTGAAAGACAAATTATTAAGACTAGCAGAAAATATTTACAAATTAGGGGTGCTGGGATAGCTCAGCAGGTTGAGCACTTGTCTTGCAACTGAGGTCTGGGAATCAAATCACAGCCCCAGCCCTTGCAAACCCATGTGCTGAACTGTGGCACAACTGGTAACCGCCAGTTGGCCGTGAAGGTTCTCACCCATGCAGGAAGCCCCCGGTTCAGTTCCTACTCTGTGTGGCCCCACATCCACCTGTGTGGAATGAAACTATGTCACAACTAAGGATGTACAACTATAGACTGCTCTGGGCCCCTTCTCAAACAATAAATCTTACAAAAAAAACATTTACAAGTTAGCTTCAGGTAGAAAGCAGGAATTGGAAGACCAAGTATTTGTGGCACTTAATTTGCTATGACACTAGTAATTAGAAAAACTAGAGTTTTGATTTCTTACTGTCCCAGTAAGCATATTTAAAGGGAAAAGAAATAAGAGTTAAGAGGATACAGTTGAAACAGGCATTGAGCTTTAGAGGACCCTATGGCAGCTTTGGAGGAGTTTCTTACCTCATGCCATGAAGAAGATAAGGATGAGGAACCCGTGACATGACACATTCCCCTGAGATGTGTAGCTAGTTGACTGTAACCACTCCCAACATGGAGGGTACAGTGCTCTGTCCTCACCAGGGTAATACCGTTTGTTGTATGGATTCGCCTGCTCTGAGCTCTGGGCTTCTGATGGTACCCCCATTTGTGGACTTATGGATGGACTTACCTATCACCGTGGACTTAACACCCAACATCACTTGGACAAGGCAATAAATTTTTGGTAAGTGGACATGTGGATCATGGGTTCATCATGCCCAGAGACTTCACAAGTTTTACTGTCACCCAGAAGCAGCTGGTTTGATAGGTGGAAGAACTTGCTAAAGATTAGTTATATCACAAATTGGAGACAATATCTTGGGAAGTATGGCTGTTGTCCTACAGATGCTTTGTATGTATTAGAGGCCAGTATGTGGTACCATTTCTCCCATGGCCAAAATGCATGGGTTTGTGAACCAAGGCATAGGGATGTGAGTGCTTCTCACTATTTTACACCTAATACACTTGAAGGATTTTTACTTCCTGTGTCTGTGACCTCAGGCTTTTGGGGAATTCTAAGAGCCCAAGAGAAGAATGCATATACCAGGAAATAGAGGTATGATTCTTACAAATTGGAGTTTGAGACTGCCCTCTCACATTTTAGGGTTCATCATGCTGCAGAACCAACAGGGAACCATCACTCTACCTGATGGGATGATTGGTCTTTTGTACTGGGGGAAATTGAATTGCTGCTACATAGTCGTGGCAAGGACTATGTTTGGAACCCAGAAGAATCATGGGAGTGCCCCTTACGACTTTTGCCCAGTAGTCCTACTCATTGACACACTGTAGCAATTTAATAAAGACAAGGCCAGCAAGGACTCGCTGTTCCCAGCATTCATGTTGGCAAAGGGTAAGAGAAAGATGAAATGAGTAGTGGAAAAATTCAGCTATGATTATCAACAAAAGCCTTGTTACCAGATACAGAAGTGGAGAATGTAGCTGTTATGTGGAATGGTTTTTTAGAGTCCCCCTCCCTCTTATAAACTAGGGCACGATATGAGTAAAGATTGATCTCAGAGCCTAGACTTGAAGGGGGTCACCTTGGAGCAGAAAGTGTTCTCAAGTGTTGGTGTCAGTAAGATCTGATTTCTGAATCAGACATTGGACAATGATTGGGCAAGAGAGAGAAACAACTGTGAAGTACTGTGACTCTGGGTATGAAACAGCATGCTTTGTCCTGTTGTCTCAGCAGGACCGTAGGCTCAGTCCTGTTTTTCTAAAGCGAAGTACCGTATTTTCCAGCGTATAAGACGACCCCCTAATTTTACAGTTAAAACATAGGTTTAGGCCTATATTCGCTGTATAAGACTACAGTCTTGGAAGTGGGGGGTAGTCTTATACAGCGAATATAGGCCTAAACCTGCTTTAACTGTAAAATTAGGGGGTCGTCTTATACGCCCGGTCGTCTTATACACCGGAAAATACGGTATGTGAAGAACTTCAAGAGGTCTTCCTTAACTGACGCTACAATAAGAAAGCTTTTGGGAAGGGCAAGGGTTTGCCAGGGTCAAGGAATTAAGTGGGTTCCTTAGGCTTGGGGAAACCTGGTTAATAGAGCATGTTATAAAAAAATGTCCTATGGAAATCACAGGGTTTGGTCCTTGAAAACGTCATCACTAGCCAACATCCATCCAAAGTCTGTCCCAGGCTTTCCTTCTGCACTTGCTTTTCTCAGCCAGGTCTTTCTTGTTGGTCAGGATTAGGTTCCAGTAGCAGGTTACTTCGTTAACTTCTGAGTAATTGAATTGTCCCTAAGATAAGTCAAAACATTACCAGATACCTATCTTTGAGCTAGTGTAACTTCCCCCGATGTTCAGAGACTGGAAATCTCTTCTCCCCACCTCAACTTGCCCTTGCACTAGAATCATCATCACTAATCATATTCGCCACTTTTTCCTCACTTTTTATCTTCCTAGAGGGTTTCTTGCATCAGTCTTGATGAGAATTTCTATGGTGGGGTGTATCTTCCTGTATATCTGCAGGACTCTACTGCCTTCTGGTAGTTACACTTTTTGAACAGGAATATCTTTAATCATTTTGTTGGATTTACATAAATACCTCTACTGTTAAAACCTCAAATGTGGGATCCCAAGACAGCTCAGCAGATGAGTATTTGCCTCAAAGTCATGATATTCAGGGTTCAAGTTCTGGCCCCAGCCTGTGCAACTCCATATGCTGAACTGTGGTGCAACTGGTAATGGTGGGGATGGCTAATTGGTGAAGATTCTGGTCTCCCATGCAAGAGGCCCCCAGTTCAGTTTCTGTCCCTCTTGGCCACACATCCACCTGTGTGGAATGAGACCATGTCACAACTAATGATGTCCAACTATATAGAGACTGCTCTGGGCCCTCCCCCATTCTCTCTCTTCCTCCCTCCTTCCCTCTCACCTCTCAAACAATAAAATTAAATCTTAAAACAAGAAAAACAACCCTCAAGTGCTTCTGGTATAGTCTGAATGTGGCCCCCAAAATTTGTATGTTGTTATCCTAACCCCTAAAAGTGACAATATTAGTAGGTGGTACTTTGGGAGGTGATTAAGTTGGAGGGTGAAATCTTCATGAATAGGATTAGTTTCTTATAAAAGACGCTTGGAAGATATTCCCAGCCCCCTTCTGTCATCTGTGGATGTAATGAGAAGACTGCAATCTGGAAGGAGACCCCACTCAACCATGCTGGCACCCTGATCTCAAGACTTGCAGCTTCTAGAACTGAGAAATAAATTTCTGTTGTTTGTAAACCACCCAGTCTCTCTTACTTTGTTATACCAGCCCAAAAGAACTAAGCTTACACTATTTTAAAATTTTATTTTTTTAATTATTTTTTTTTATATTTATTGTTTTTGACAGAGAGACAGAGACAGAGAGAAGATGTGTGTGTGGGGGGAGGGGGCAGAGCAATCTTCATAGTTGCACATCATCAGTTTTTGGCATGGTTTCATTCCACACAGGCAGGGGCCACGCAGGGTGGGAACCAGGCTGGCGCCTCCTGCATGGGAAGCTCGCCTCGGCGAGAACTGAACTGGGGGACTCCCACATGGGAACCATACCCCAGTTCAGCATATGGGTCCACACAGGCTGGGGTCAGGACTCGATCCTTGAACCCCTGGGCTGTAAGGTGAGTGGTTAACCCTCTGACCCATCCGGCTTCCCCAGCTTACACTATTTTTACAGTTGCTACAGACCATAAATATTTGCGGCTTTATTTCTAAAGTTTTAATTCTATGAAATACTAGTAGCACATCCCACTAATAATAATAACAGTAATATCTAATATTGAATGCTCACTATGCACCAGGCACATAAAATGTATGTAAAGCATTTTTAATGAAGCATTCTCCAGAGAAACAGAACCAAGTGGATCTATTAATATATAAATACATAGGTTTATTATGAGGGATTGGCTCTTGCAGTTATAGAGGCTGATCTGCCATCTGCAAGCTTGGAGACTCAGAACTGCTGGTGGTGTAGTTCTAGTCCCAACCCAAAAGCCCAAGAACCAGGGCGGGGTGGGTGGAGTGAGGGTGGAGGTTACTGATGGTATTAGTCCTGGTCCAAGTCTAAAGGTCCAAGAACCATGAGCACTGATATCCAAGGAAAGGAGAAGATGGATTTCCGAGTTCAACAGAGAGCAAATTTGCCCTTTCTCTGCCTTGTCTACGGTATTCAGTCTCTTCTGGCCCTCAACAGGTTGGAGTTGCCCATCTGCATTGATGAGGATGATCTTTATTCAGTCTACTTATTCAAATGCTAGTCTCTCAGAAATACCCTTACAGAGACACCCAGAAATATTTTACCAGCTATCTGGGCATCCCTTAGCCCAGTCAAGTTGACGTATGTTTAATCATCACAAGCACTTCTGTGTGGCAGATACAGTACTCATTTTACAGGTATAGATACTGAGGCTAGTAGTGAAGGTAAGGTAACTTGCCCAAGACCATACAGCTAGCAGGTAAACAGCTAAGGTGTGATTCCAGGTAGTCTGACTCCAAGTCATCTTTTTAACCTGCTGCCATTGTCTTCTTCTACTGGTTTTACAGTTTTTAGCCGAGTATTATCTCCCTCACCTTCTCCACATTCCTCCCAATGCTGTTTTGTTTGTGTGTTTGATTGTTTTTTCACTTAAAGCCAATTTCCAGACTAAAAGCCTTCTCAGTCCTTGTGAAATGTACTCCATCTGGATTCAAGAATGCATTCCTCTGGCATTTTTTATTATGATCCAAACAGCCAAAGCCTGTTCTTTGACAAGTTAGGGTCATGGTTCCTGGTCTTTGGTTTGCATAAGAACTGGGGAGCTTTCAAAAGCCAGATTCTTGGGCTATTTGCAGAGTGTATGGTTCAGTAGGCCTAGGAGTGCCGGTCACCCAGGTGTCTCCATTTTTTACAAGAAGATGCTGTTGCAGGAGACATTGCAGATTGGCCACACTAAGAAACAGGTAAGTCAACTACTCCCTTCTCTTGGTGACCTTTCGTTTCCAAAGTGCCAGCCTTCAGCCGAGAAAGAAACACTGAAAATGCCACCAGTTTTTTGCCCTCTTAATTATTGGAAATAGTCTTTAGGCCTTTTCTGGTGGTTTTTCCCATGAATCAACAGTCCTTAGGTGTGTGAGCTTCAGAAAGCTGCGTGGCTCATCTCTGCCCTGAGACACAGCAGGGACCCCTCACACCTGCTCCCCCTTAATCTGCATCAACTCTGCAAACACCCACATTCTGCAGGTGGGGCTTGGATGGGGTGCAGTCTCTGTGGTGCCCGGGTTGGGATGCTTCTGACATAATGCCTCTTGTGCCCATACAAACTCATATGCTGAATTCTCAAAACAATAAAATCATTTTTTAAAGATTTATTTTTATTGTTTTTGACAGAGATGCAGAGAGAGAGAGATACAGAGACAGAGAGAAGGGGGAGGGCCCAGAACAGTCTCCATAGTTGCACGTCATTGGTTTTTCCACATAGTTTCATTCCACAGGTGGGCGCAGGGCTGCACAGGGCAGGAACTGGGCCGGGGTCTCGCCCCGGTGAGAACTGAACTGGGGGCACTCCCCAGTTCAGCATATGGGTCCACACGGGCCGGGGCCGGGATTCGATCCTTGGTCCCTGGGGCTGCAAAGTGAGCGCTTAACCCACTGAGCTATCCCGGCTTCCTCTCAAAACAATAAAATCTTAAAAACAAAAACAAAAACACTCTTGGGTTGCCAGGATAGCTCAACAAGTTGAGCGCTTGCCTTGCAACTGTGAGGTCTGAGGATCAAATCCCAGCCCAGGACCTTGCAAAACCCAAATGCTGAACTGCAGTGCAACTGGCAGGTTGGCAGTGAAGGTTCTCGCCTCCCACACAGGAGGCCCCCAGTTCAGTTCCCTCCTTGTGTGGCCCCAAACCATGCGTGTGGAATGAAACCATGTTGCAGCTAATGATGTACAAGTATGGAGACTGCTCTGGGCCCTCCCCCCTTCTCTCTTTCTCTCTCTCAAACAATAAAATAAATCTTTTTAAAAAATGCATTTCATGATGGTTTCAGCAAATCTTTTTAATTTTATTTTATTTTTGGTTCCAGTATGATTTAATTTTTTAATTTAAAATTTAATTTATTAGTGACATTGGTGAATTGTTCATATGTACAATTCTATAAAACATCATCTGTATATTGCATTGTGTGTTCATCACCCAAAGTTAAATCTTCTGTCACCATATATTTAACCCCCTTTACTTTTTCTACCTCCCCAACTTCTCCACTTTTCTCTGGTAACCACTATACTATTGTCTGTATTTATGAGTGGTTGCTTCTTTGTTGCTTTCAATTTTATATTACACATATGAGTGAAATCATATGGTTCTTAACTTTTTCCATATGACTTATTTCGTTTAGCATGATATTCTCAAGATCCATCCATGTGGTTGTAAATGGCAAGTATTTCATCTTTTCTTATGGCTGGATAGTATTCCATTGGATATATGTACCATATCTTCTTTATCCAATCATCTATCAAAGGACACTCCTTTTGTTTCCATGTCTTGGCTACTGTGAATGAACACAGGGGTACATATATCTTTGTGAATAAATGTTTTCAAATTTTTGGAGTGGATACCCAGAAGAGGGATTGCTAGGTCACCTAGTAATTCTATTACTAATTTTTTGCAGATCATTTTGAAAACCAGTCTCAGCATTAGTTTTCAAGTGTAAAGCTAAAGTAAATTTGGTTTAAAAATAAAACCATATTAAATATTATAATATTTATCCTCTCATGCACCATTTTCAATAAAACAGTTTCTTTCTATATTAAATTGGATTTTGTTTCCTCACAACTAAGTTTGAATAGTACTATTATGAATAGTGCTTCTGAAATTATGTTTTGGTTCAGTGATTTTTGAGAGGGAGCTGTCTTGACCCCATAAAGATGTATATCAAAAATCTTGTAAGAAATAGGGATAAAAGGTGGTTTTAGAGTTTGAAAATGCATATTTCATAATATAAAAATAATTTTATATTTTGCAAGGCAAAAATAAGTGTCATTTTACAACATAGAAAGGCAATACTCTACAGAATACCTACATAGCTGTTGCATTTCTTCATATCAAGCATTCTCAATCTGGAGAGACCCCTAGGTTACCTATCCTGAGTCTCCTTGGGAGGGAAGTGGAAAACAGAGGGGTGAGAACTTGATATTTTCTGAAAAGAGGGGAAGGGTTAGAGATGTTGAAAAATATTTTAAGGCTCATACAGTTGCTTAAAAAATTACTACTAACAAAAACTTGTGGACCCAGTCAATAGTTCAGTGGTTACCTGAGGGGAAAGGGGGAGGTGGGTGGGACAGTGGAGGTGGGGGAGGGAAGAGGGGGCATCAAATATGTGGTGATGAAAAGAGAACTGACTCTGGGTGGTGAGCACACAATGCAGCCCGTAGACGATGTCATGTAGAATTGTATACCTGCAACCTATGTGATTTTTACCAACCAATGTCACCCCAATAAATTTAACAATTAAAAAAATAAAAAACTTTTGAAAAATCACTACTGTTGAAAGGAAGCATTTTAATAGTTAAATGACAGGATAATTTTAAGAAAACTTGAGATTTTCAAAGTATATTTGCTGTTTACATTCATGTTTATTGAATTAGACTAATTTATATAATGCAAATTACAGTTAAATATTTAAAACTGTATATAACAGTTGAGATAGGAATTATATTAAAATACTAGGAAGAAGGGAAACTGGGACGGCTCAGCGGGTTAAGCACTTGCTTTGCAGCCCCGGGGACCAAGGATCAGGTCCTGGCCCCAGCCCCTGCCCCTGCGGACCCATATGCTGGGCTAGGGTGTGCTTCCCATGCGGGAGGAGTTCAGTTCTTGCCCCTCAGTTTGGCCCCTGGCTCAAGCGGGCATACCTCCCATGTGGGAGGCACCTAGCCCAGTTCCTGCCCTGCATGGCTCCCTGCCCACCTGTGTGGAATGAAACCATGTCGAAAACTAATGAATTGCAACTATGGAGACTGCTCTGGGCCCTCCCCCTTCTCTCTGTCCCTCCTTTAGGGAGGACAGTCCTCCTTTTGGAAGTTCTATCCTCCCTCAAAAAGTGTCCTCCTAGATGTTCTCCTTTTCAACTTGTGTTCCGTTTTTATCCACAGAACTACCAGACATTAAAATAGATGACAATTGTCTATTTGAAGAAATTAGAAAACTGAATATTTACTTAAATTATGAAAAATTGGTCAAGTGGGAAAATGAACATGTTGAAGTTGATAAAAGATGGGTGGAAATATTCCACCATTTCAAAAATGCACATATACCATATGAAAATTTACTTCTTCTAGTCCAATTTACATTGTGCTGCCCTGGCACTAAGGCAGCAGTTGAAAGGATATTTTCAATTGCTAATGATTTTTAGACAACTGAAAAATCAAGACTGAATGTTGATACTGTAGCTGCAGCACTTGCTGTGAAATTCAATATAAAAAGTAGTTCTTGTATGGATATTTCTAATATTTTGTTAGAAAATGACATTAACAAAAAATATTCAATCAATAAAAAAATACTCATATTTAAATAATAATCATAATATGCCTGCATTATCTATTTACTATATTATAATGCTTTCTGTTTAGTTTTTGTTGCAAAGAATAAATTTTTTTATTTGCAATATTTGTTTCTTTAATTTATGTCCTTCTTTTCATTGGAAAAAAGTTGGTCACCTTAATAATATATATATTAGAAATAAGGACATATTTAAACCTTGCATCAAAAGAGATAAAGTTTACTTGACTTTCAAATAGGTGATGGAAACCCACTCATTCTCTCTTTCAGAACAAAAGACAAGGAAAGGAGGGGATGAATGCATTCCCAAAAAGGAACTTGGACAGCTTTAATTTCTGCAATTCTGTGAAAGAGGGAGATTTTACAGGTAATTGAGTAGAGGCCCACATTAGTAAAAAGAATCCCAACTTTCTCCTTACAATTGTTTGGAGTGTCTGTGTACACCTGGACCTTGAATTTATATTTAGTATTGATAGATTTGTAATTGTGTGTAGCTTTTTTGTGCATGTTCATATAGAACAGTTGAAAATTAATCATGTATTACAATTAATATGTGTGCCTACCTCCTTCTGTTAGTAAATCATTGTGTTAGCTTACCATTTCCCAAAGAGGATGTTGTAGGTTTTCCCTGTAGTTCTTTCATTATAGCTTTTTTTAATAACCATAATTTGGGTTTTTTTTTTAACTATTTTGAGTTTGCATCTAGTTGCAGATGAGCTTGTTCACCTCCTGAAGCCTGTCATTATTATTTTTAAAGATATATTTTATTTATTTTTTTAGTTTTATCTTTTTTTATTTATTAATTTTTTGACAGAGATAGAGATACAGAGACAGAGACAGAGAGAGAACTGAACTGGGGGAGCTCCCCAGTTCAGCATATGGGTCCGCATGGGCCGGGGCCAGGAGTTGATCCTTGGTCCCTGGCGCTGCAAAGTGAGCATTTAATCCACTGAGCCATCCCAGCTTCCCCTATTATGGTATTCTTTTTTTGACAGAGACAGAGAGAGAGACAGAAACAGAGAGAAGGGGGAGGGCCCAGAGCAGTCTCCATAATTGTACGTCATTAGCTTTTGACAGGTTTTCATTCCACACAGGTGGGCAGGGCTGTGCAGGGTGGGAACTGCCCTGGGGACCTCCTGCATGAGAGGCACGCCCCTGCGAGCTGGGGGCCTCCTGCAGGGGAAGCACATCCCAGTTCAGCATATGGGTCCACATGGGCCAGGGCCAGGATTTGATCCTCCATCCCTGCTCTGCAAAGCAAGCGCTTAACCCACTGAGCCATCCTGGCTTCCCCATAATTATTTGTTAATTTTAGGATTGGGCTGTCATGAAGCTCAGAAAAACACAAGCACCAAGGAGCTGTATTTGTGTGCGTGGAGCTGGACTCATCCCAACTGCCAAGTTAGTATTGTTAGATATTTCATTTTACAGCAGCAAAATGAATCAATGTCAAAGACTTTAGAATCATGGAGAGTTAAATTTAGGAAGACCTAAGAGAACCATCCTGCCAACTCTCCCATTTTAAAATGAAGGATTCCTAACCCAGAATACTTTACTTTCCTGAAGTCATCCATCCAGGGACAAGGACACAAGAATCCAAATGCCCTGGCTGCCAGGAAGTGAACTTGTGCCTAAGGGACTCTCCAGTCTTCTTTGACCCTCACCCTGAAGTGTTCCACTGAAACCTGCACTTACCTTATCTCCCTAGTGCCAGCCTGTCTCTCCTCCCTTCCAGAGGAGACAGGGAAATACCTTTGAAAGGGAAGACCAACCCTGAAGTGAAGAAATAGGATAGCAACTCACTTAAGAATTCTAATTTGGTGCAGTGTGTTACTGGATTGGACTAAGGAAATGCAAAATGAATTCAACACGAAGAATGGTTTTGAGAGCATTCCAACTGTGAAAAGCCACACAAACTTCCCCTTGGAAGGTCTTGGAGGACAACTTTCCTTAGAAAGGTTTTGGATATGGCCAGCCTTGGTCTAGTACATCAGTAATAGACTGGATTGTGCCAAGTTTTGGTCACCATACTTTAAAATACAGGTGTAGATAAATTCAGGAGCCCATAAAGGTGATCAAAATAACCAAAAGCGGGCAAAATATCAGCCCTAAGACAGAAATTTTTCTAGAGCCTACTTAGGTCAGAAGCATTTAGTCTTCAGTAGCAATACCATAAAAGACCACAAGATGGCAAAATAACTCTAAAATAAATACCTCTTACAGCATGTCTTTTTAACACTAAATTTGGGAGATGTATTTTCTTATGAAAACAAGAAAAGAAAAGTTTAAGGATCTCTATATGAGTATTTCAAAACTTGTAGAATGGTTACAATACTTGCTCTGGCAAATTTTTACAATGCTTGCTTATTGTTTAGGCAAAGGATTTCATATGTGTTAAAGAGCAATACATATTGTGGTATCATTTTATTATGCAACCTAAAAACAAAACAAAACAAAACAAAACTGAGATTCAGTAACAGACAGTAGAAAACAGATTGCCAGGGGCTCAAGGGTGGAGAATATAGGGAGAGGTAGGTTAAAAGGTACAAATTTTCAACTACTAGATGAATAAGGTCTGAGGATCTAATATAAAACATGGTGACTATAGTTGATAACACTGTTACATAGTTGAAGTTTACTAAATTTAAATGTAATACTTTAAGTATCCAAAAGATACTGAGCATATTTGTATGATAAAATCATAAATAAAACATTAATGCCATGTATTCACCAATTAGTTGCAGAAATAGATGTTAAAAATACGTTTGAAGTCCTTTATGCCCCTACTGATCTCATGCCTCTACCTGAACTTCCCCATTCTGATTTTCTGGTCTCTTACATGAAAACAATTTTTTTCATTTATGGACATATTCATAAATGGTGGATTGCTTAGATTTGTATGTTTGAAAACTTTACATTGACAGAATCTTATTATGGGTATTCTGCAAATTGATTTTTTTAGTCTTTATTATATTCCTGACATTATCCATGTAGACAGAGTACTGGCAAAGTTGTTTGAGAGTGCCAGTTGCTTGGGTTCCGGTTAATGGAGAGTCACTTTACATTTATCCAGCACCTATCAATCCCCATGGGTGCTGGTTAACTGAGAGTCTACTGTATTTGTTTATTGTTTCTTTCTATTAAAGTGCAAATTGTATGAAAGCAGGTACTTGATTTTTGTAAACTGCTGTATTTTCTAGTTCTTAGAATAGTGACAAAGAGTATGTATTCAATGTAATGTAAGTCAAATTATGTCACTCCCTTGCTCAAAACCTTCCCACTTCTTTCAGAGTAAAAACCAGAGCCCTTAAAATGGCTTGTTATGGAATAAGTTGTGTCCCCTCAAATTAATCTGTTGAAGTCTTAGCCTCCAGTACAGCTTAGCATGTACTTGGTGATTACAGTTCAATGAGGTCATATGGGTGGGCCATAACCCAATGGTACCAGTGTCCTTATAAGCAGCAGATACACTAGGGAAATGCGTGTACACAGAGAAGCCATGTGAGAACATAGTAAGAAGGAAGCCAACTGCAAAGCAAGGAGAGGAGAAGCCTCAGCAGAAACCAAACCTGTCCACACCTTGAACTTGGAGTTCCAGCCTCCAGAAGTGTGAGGAAGTACGTTCCTGTTGTTTAGGCTACCAGCGTGTGGAATTTTGTTGTGGCAGCCCAAGCAGATTAACACAGCCTGTAAGTATTGCTGGGTCCCCTGACCTCATCTCCTGTGTTCCCTCTTAACTCATGCTGTTGCAGCCTGTGGCCTTCGGGCTGTGTTCCAAGTGTGCCAAACTAGCTTTCACCTGAGAGCTGCCTTTCCCAGTATGACTGCCTGTGCCATGAGGGCAGGAGTTAGCGTGGCCCTCTGGTTTGCTGCTGACTTTTTGGGGCTCACAAGAGTTCCTTCCTGACACAGAGTAGACCCTGAAGCAATATTTATTAGATCAGTTAATGAATGAACAAATGGAACTGTCCCATAGGTAGATAAAGTGATATGTTGGACAAACTAGAAGATCCATCAATTCATTTTCTATATGAGAACTTATAATCTGTTGTTTTTTTTAAGGGAAAAGGCATTTCAATGAAGGAGAGAGTAAGACTGGTTTACTTAATATCTGGAAACTTCATGACTGACTTAATATATTTGGAAGAAAACAAACTAATCTCTCTACTTCATATCACAAAATTAATACATTTTTAGATTAAACAAACATCTAATTGCAAAACTAAAGTGAAATTATAAACAAAAAT